>DWJK01003176.1:0-13476 GCA_018248815.1 Croniades pieria auraria
AGTAGTGACTCGGAGTCTGGATGTGTGCCCGGTGTATGGCAATAGGCTCAGCACCTATTTCATTGTGGGACTTAAACGTATCTAGTGTAACATTGGGGTGTAGGTACTACACTCCTCTGCCTACCCTGTCGGGGATCACAGGCGTAACGTTACGTTTTTTTTATATAAATGTTGTCGAATAGGTATGCTTTTAACGTTTATTGCAAATGCATATTTAGTCATTTCACAAATCTTCGTAATACTTACAAAGAACCCAATGTGTCCAGCAATTCACAGATGATAAAACCATTAATCTTGTATATCAAAGACAGGAACCAGTATATGATGAACTTAACACATTTGTAAGTACAATATAAATATATCTTTTTAGGTAATCACAATGTTTAATATGCCTATAGCCTCATCTGAGTGCGCGTCATGTGTGTGCGCGTCAGCGGAGCCTCCAACAAGCGTCGCGCCGGGCTCCACTGCAGCGGGTGAACAGGCGGTTAAGGTAACGAAAGGTGAGTTATCTATTGTTATGTTAATGATTAATAGTAGTAAATCATCGCGCCAGATCTCTTACGGAGTATACACAGAGCATTAAGTGTCGAATATTATAGACTGGATGAACTAAGAGAAGTATAGACGAAACATAGAGATGCTTACAGACCTGACGAACTTCTTTTACATTCATCATTCTTTTTATAAATCCAATAACAAACTAACGACCTCAATTAAAATCGTGTCGCGCAATTCTTTACAAAAAACGTACGTTTTAAGATTGAGAACATCATGAGAAAACCTGTACGCCTTAGGCTTTACATAACGTGCCCTAAAACAAGTAAATTTTGCCACCACGCACTTGGACAGCATGGCACCCTATGGTCTTAATCCTTCGATTTTTCAAACAAACTTTTTTTATTCATTTGCCTCACTCAGTTATATGTGTAATATTCCTAGGAAAGTCATAGGACAAAAAACGTTGATAGAAGTGGAGCTGTGGAAGAAACTACTAGTGAACAAAGGGCCCGTAAATTGTTACGTACAGCAACGCGCGGTTAATATGTCACATTATCTACGCTGTAACCGGGCATAATGCGATAACCGGCTATAATGTCATAACCGGTTTGCACGTTGCAATCGATTTGCACGTTCGTGGCAGTACATAGCGCACGATATTAAAAATAAAACAGTTTTTTAAACACAGTCATGTGTTACTAATAGAGATGAAATATCGCTGTTATGACGAGAAGTACGGTGAAACCTGATTAGAAATATCGAAAAACTAAAGGATTCAGCAGTAAATTAGTAGATTTGTTTGTTCCATTAGTTGAATAATGCTTTTAGCCAACGTAGGTCGCAGATGCGTTTAAATGACAAATGCATTTCTGAAAAAAGTCTAATTCCATATTTTATCACCTTTTTTCAAACTTCAAATACAATGTTGTATGAATTCCATATTATCATTTCATTTTTAGTGCATTAAGAACACGATAGACATATATCTTGATTCCAGGTCCGTTACCACGTAGACGAAGAGAACCGAGTGCCAAATATCTCTATCCCTAAAGGTCTGCTATGTTCCGTCTACATTCATCACTGTATTCATATATGCACATGCTTTTGGAGACTTTTGACGCCCTCATCAGTTACTAAGGCGTAAAGACAGATAAAAAACTCAAAATCCAAAAAAAAATTATCACTATAAACTAAATATTCTAAATAAAGTTAACATTATTTTGTAATGAATTTCATTTCATTTTCTTTTCAATTAAAATTCATATGTTGAAGCAGCAAGTCCACAAAATGTTACGACCAGCTACAAAAATAAAACAAAATGACAAATATGAAAATATTGGTTTAAAACTTCATTGTACTATAACATATTCGAACGATTTTTGAACGAGATAAAACTTCCTTATGTTCCTATTTTGTAATAATACAAACATTTTTTATTTTGCTATCCAACAAACAGTGTTCAAATTGTGAAGAGCTCACACAAGTTTACGTCGCAACTATAGAGGTACTATACGGAACGGCTATTACGAACGTACGAAAGATCTGCGAATCCGCTATTTAAATTCCGGGACACGTCACACAACGTACAAGATTTCCGTCCAAACAGAATGCACTCGGTCTGCTTGAGAATCAAATGAATAATACTAGGAAACCTTCAAAAAAATTTCCAAAACCTTTCAAGTATGAAACGGAGTGATTTTTAAAATTGATTCGTAAACTACCTCGTTGGTCGAATGGTTGCAAAGCGCAATTGCCGATCAGGAGGTCCTGGGTTCAAATCCCGGGCCGGGTACTATTGGATTTATCTTATTTAGAATTTGTAATAGTGACTCGAGGTATGAATCTGCGTCCGGTGTTTGACAACAGACTCTCCACGGATTCCATGGCGGGACGTAAATGTAACTAGTGAAACGTGAAAGTGTACTAGACTCCTCTACCTACCCCTTCAGAGATAGTACGCGTGAAGTAACATTCGTTTTGTAAATAGGCATGCATTTTATGTTTATACAGATTCTCTATAGGTATTTTAACATTCTGTTAATATAATTATTCTATCAGTGCTAGACTTTGATATAATTTCCCAGTCTGCCTAAACTCCTGACTTTCTACATCGAAGTATGAAATTAATAACAAATGTTCTCACTGCTCAAAGCTCTACGTCTGATACACTGCATTCGCTTCCGCGAACTTTGCAAATTCATATAGCATCGTTGAGTCGCCACATTGTTGCGCACATTATTATGGTCAAGGGGAACTCCTGTGAAACACACCTGATCGATACCGAAATTTACTTGGCTAAAAATTTCCATTGCTTCTTTAGCATTAATTGAATATTTACTTTTTTGTAACAGAAACCTATAAAATAACGATTTGACAACAACAAACATTATATCGCACTGAACGAAAAATAAATCGTTTTTATGTGCCCTCGAAGCCAAGATAGACAAAAGATGAAAATCATTTAATCTTCTATCATCGACATTATGAATCCGGTTAGGGTTTTTACTAAAATATTAACTTTACAAAAGCCCTTGATTGCGAAACAAAAATGTTTTTTTTTATTGCTAATGTCATATAATTTTTAAATGATTAAATGTCTCTATAACAATGGCAAATTACAGCCTTATTAGTTTGATTTCGTTTTGATACTTACATTGTTCGGATTTAAACTTCGAAACTTAATATTAAATGTCACTTGCTCGTACGGCAAAGAAAAACATCCATTTAATTAATGAAGGATTTAATAACATCCATTAAAAAGTGTAAAGTCTACCAAACCGCACTTGTATGGACTGCCTGTATGATAAACTATGCCCATCAACCTTCTGCTTAAGAGATAAGTCCCATTTCCAATTGTGGAACAATAATTTGATTGATAAAGATGACAAAAGGTTCAACAGCGATACCCTGGTAGTCGAGCGCTGGCGGAGAAGTTTTGCCACGTCAAGTGACAATATTAATATACAAATAACTTACACTGTCCCTGCTTAAATCACTACCTCGCATCGTTCCTTGTCATAACTTGCATTTGCGTCATTAAAACTTCAAATATTTTGACATCATATTAATGCGCGACAGTTCGTCTGCAGCTAACTCACGTTCGATTGGAAAGCTTACCTATCTGACAGTAAATTTTAGCTAAACTTGAAAGAATGTTTGGACGGCTTCATTACAGTACTTTAAATACACTGTGTCTGGATTGCCGCTTAAAGTATAAACACAGCGTGTGAAAACATTTATCAGGTACACATTTTATTTCATACACATTTTACAAATAAAAAATATTTATTGCGTTTTAAAAACTATCGATGTTAAATAAAGGTGACCAAAAAATATTTTACCCCCTCTCTTCAACTTCATCATATTTATTGGCAAGTCGTTCTCGACCCGTGTACATAAAAAACCTTTAGGCTTTCATAATGTGACATGTCAGGTTTCGTATTGTATTTTAGACATTATTACGTGTTATGATGCAATAGGGTCGCAAAAAAAACCAATGTCGTAAGAATAACTTTATTAGATATCAAATACAGTAGAATTAAGATCGTAAAAAAATATATATAAATATGAAATAAATAATTATCACTTTTTAGATAGGTACAGCATTTAATGATAGCTTGTTTCAATTTCTCAGCTGAAGTCGGGTCCCGCGATTCGGACGTTTATATATCCTATTCCAGGGAAGAAGCCTCTGTCCAGCACAGCTGATATTCCAATGACTTCCGGAACAAGCGGCAGCGTGTGTGTTCGCAGAGGATATGGAATCTTATTGCTTTTACATAAGTTCCTTTTGCCTTACAGTTCAGTTACTGGTTACTGTATCTAACACCGATCGCCACCACCGAAGCCCGTGTACTATATAAGAACCTTTTAGACCCTATCTAATATATAAGGCCTTAACGTATACCTGGTTTAGGTGATTTATTAATAGCTTCTACAGTCCCTTATAATAATTACTCTTTGATAAAATGTTATTTATCGACTTGTACCGGTAACACCTTTGGCCAGTGGTATATTTTGGCCTCTTATATATTAACTCTTCGGCCGTGTAAGGGAGGTTGAGATATTTGACTCTCCATGCTTTTCTGGAAAGTCCTATATAATAGTAGAGTAATATTTCGATCTAATGTAAACTAAAACTAGCGTAAAGGAAAAAATCCTCATTAGATAAGTTGACTTGTTGTAAACAGTTATTTTGTTTCAATATTGGGATATTGAGTAAAACGTCTTCGCGATCCTTTGTCAAGCGAACTGTTCAATGTTCCCACACAGTTCACTCAAGGGAGCGAAATATTTTATCAATTTACTACAACTTACGAAGTCAATAAAACGTTTAAATTCTTACGCATTTTGGGCACTGGGGATTATCATCGTCATCAAACCCTCTATCGACCTATTGTCGGATACGGGTCCCCTTTACAAAACGAGAAGGGATAACGTCGTAGGTTAAGTTTCGATTAGCGGACTTTACATACCACTGAAAAACATTATGAAGATTTATTAGGCGGTTCGCTTACCTCATAATATTGTAGGTTAAGCTATTGACATTTAAGCTACAAACCTGGATTCCTACAAAGAATATTTTTCAAAAGCCATGTCTCCTAGCGGAGGACAAGGCACGATGGCGCTCATTGGGGAGGCCTATGTTCTGCAGTGGGCTCATAAACACTTTTCTTAAATCAGACATAACAAATTTACGCATAACAATAAGTCTTGACACTTAATAACACATATGATATCCATAATTAAGTATTTTTGTATATATTTATTTCTCTTTACGATATTTTGATATACAATAAAGAATATTACTATCACTACTACTAAATAATTCAGTGATACTGGCCCTGGGATAAGATTCTGGCTCGCATTTTTAGAAAAAATGTGCGTTTTAAGATTAAATATTACTGTGTGCAGACCATGCCAGGGTGGTGATAGATGGCCTCAACCTTCTCACACCCAGACCGTCTTCAGGCAGCGTATCTAAATCTACGTAACATCAAACCTGTAATACTTGAAGGGTTAGGCAGAAGAGTGTAGTACATTCCCACGCTTCACCGGTTACATTTACATCCCACCATTAAATAGGTATTGAAACTATTGTAAAACCACAGGCACAGATCCAGACTCCGAGCTACCACTGCAAGAAAATATAAGGAAGAAAAATGCAATAGTATTCGATTCCGAATTCGAACCCAAAACCTCACGATCCTCAGGATCAACAAGACAGTCGAAAAAAAACCTAATTAAGTTATTTTAGAAAGTGGTTTCAAAAATCCATTAGATTAAAAGCTGTAAAAAGAAATACACCAGTAATTATACCATAGCACCGAAAGGTAATTTAAAACGGCACATATCACGTTGAAACCTAAATAAACCTACTAATTTATTAAGTAACTGACGAACTCACGTTGGATAGAAAAGGAAGATGATTTGAGATTGAACATCGAAAGATTTAAAAACAATTATACAAAGTGATTGAACAATATAAAATACAATCGATCTGTGAAGTACTTAGCAAAGAACACACTCGCTTCCTCGATGCCATTAAGTATAAATTACATCAGCTAGAACTCGACTGAAACAGTATAAAACATACACATTACGGAAAATACAAATAAAGTCGTAAACGCGAATGAAAATCAGCTCCCCGTTGAAAAGCTAGATCTTTTAAAAGCAGTAATACTAATCAGATAATTACACTTATCTAGCCAATCAATACATTAAGATCAGCGAATCGACTTTGTAGCTTCTCAGGCTATGCGAAAATCCTATTATTCACCGCAATGAGTCCGATCGCTTTAAAAATGAAAAACTGACCAGCAACTGTATCGCACACATGATTGTTGAATATATTTGAAAATTAGTTTATAAATATACAGCAATTAAGTAAGAAAACTAAACACTCAGGTTCAGATTTACATAATTATTGGCATAAGAAATTTACAACTCTACATATATTCATACCTTTTAGGTCAATGAACAATATCCATTAAAAATGAAAGTAATGATGATGTACCGATTATATTATGTGTCCCGTATGTTTTTCTAGATTGCCTGATTATGTCCTTCTTCATAAGCTTCCGCCGATTGAATACTAGAGTTAAGCTGGTACATACATTTACAATCATGTGTATAAACACTCACGAAACATTTAATAGTAAAATGAAAAATATTACATACCTACATAATACCAAAAATCAAATAACAAAGTCACAATCCAAAAAAATATATACCAATTAATTATCTTCTAATTGTGAACGAAATAATAACATAATATCTAGCTGATTGCGTCACAAACACATTAATACAAGTAACCTATTAGCGGAAAAACAACTAGACCTAGAAAACTAAGCCACTTATTAGAGAGAAATTATTAATGATATCAGTTATTACGAAATCCATCGAAAAAAAGACCCGTACACGCTAAAAGCTTCGTCCCATATTCTTGTTTATTAGAATCAATTGGTTTGTCTTCTAATAATGATATTGAACGAAACTATGAATATGAAAAGTAATAAAACCTACGAGTAGCATGGGATGTTTCAAGGAGACGCACTTACACCTATATATTTCCACCTCACTGTAACTTCTTTTCACATATTTTAAAATCAACGGACGCGGATCACGTGTTGCAGTATTCTAAATGTAAGGTGATCGACGTAGAACTAACTAACAAGAAACAATAGACCACAGTAAGAGGACTTCAAACGGAAAAACATTCAATGTAACCGACGTGCCAGAATTACTCCCAACATAGAGCCTTGCTAACTACAACTTTATACGTAGTGACAATAGTTTTGACTACTGTATTTCTACACGTGAGGTGATCGTGACTTTGAAAGGGTAGTTGCCTGTGAAACAAAGGGAGAACTTGCCCCTTATCTGTGAAATTCGAGGACGAAATGGCTCTTCCAAAATAGTATTGCGAGTCGTAATCATGCCCACGAGCTCTCCTTAAATGACATGTAATGTGATTTTTCTACGACGCTCGCGAAAGTAAAGAACTTCTTAAACACAAATTGTTTCACATCTTGTTTGTATGATCTACTGATATTGCTTATTATAGGGACTAATGCGCATGGTTTCCGGTCCACAGAAAGGCTAGCACCACCACGACCACCATCTAAGTTCTCAGAAAACAAACGCATAAAAACCAACCCTAAATAAGATAGACACTAATTGTATATAACTGCAGTCAGATTTACATCTTTTACCAACTCGACCAATAGAATTAGAGTAATAGAATTTCCATTCTTGCATTTCTATTACCAACCAATACTATCTAATTAAGTAGTAGTCTTGTAAACAATTAACTCCTAATCGAACTGAAACTAACAGTACTATTACAGCAGTACCGTGACTCCGTGACCCACTACCGACCCCTAATTGGTCGTTGGCTATTTGCATATAAGGTTTGGTCTTTACATAAAATAAATGCAAAAATTATACAATATTTTAAATATATATTAGTAATCAAATCGAAGGAGCCGACATCTGTCCACTGTTAGACATGGGCTTCTTCTAAGACGCGCTATTGAGTCCTGTCTCTCTTTTAAGTCCTTGCACGCAAGTAAAGAACTTATTTTATTCGACCTCAACTTTCTTTCTGCATTAATCAAAGAATCTCATTTGCTCAGACTTTGTGACTGCAACCGAATCTTATGAGTTATAATATGTTTTAAGTTAATAACACATAAAATTTTTTACTCAGAAGATATTAGGTGATCCCCGACCCGAAGGCCCAGCGTGGAGGTATAAGCATAAACCCCTAAGTGAAAGCTTTTGTACAATAGTGAACAAAGAGCAAAGCCTTTTCCTTTAATTGTCAAAAGGGTTCTGTATGGGAAAATCATCTACAGGCTCAATTTATTTTAACTACCTTAACGGCACACTTCAATGGATTCTATTAATCCAATCCGTTCCCTCCAAATGAATATCAATAATTGACTTTCTCGTTGATCGAGTGGTTGCAAAGCGCGACTACTGATTGAGAACTCCTGAGTTCGAATCCCGGGTCGGTTACTATTGAATTTTTCTTACTTAGAATTTCTAGTGGTGACTCGGAGGTTGCATCTGTGCCCGGTCTATGGCAGTAGGTTCACGACCTATTCCATGGCGGTTCGTAAACATAACTGGTGAAACGTGAGAGTGCACTACATTCCTCTGTCTACCCTTTCGGGAATTACAGGCGTAAAATTAAGTTCATAACAAGAAAAATTATCAGCATCATTATTATCTACATCATCATCATCAAAATCATCATGGTAATGATCATCATTATAAAGCCCGTCATCGTCCACTACTGAACGTAGGCGTAATACAAATTTAATGAACCTTAATAGTAATAGACGAACCTGTTCGCAATTACGAGTATGAGTGCCTCGCATTGTGTTTGCTCGTTAGATCTGGAAAGTTCAAAACATTGTTTAATTTTAAGTATTACTATGCTAATTTCTTTTGATGAAGCTTTCTTATAATTAAGATAGAACTTTCGTTGCAGATAAGTCTGTTTCATCTCTAAATACTCGTTTGTAACTCCTTCAAATTGTTCACGATTCGCAGTTTCCAGTTCAGTCTGAACCAATTAGCGTCTTGCTCTTTTGTGTTTCGGAAACTTGTGTCTACTACATTATTCCACATAATGCGCTTTATAACTAGAATTAATAAAGATTGGTGAAATGATAACATCAATGGAAATGTAGTTAAGACTTAAGTAATGTAATTAAAAATTTATGTAATTAAAAATTAACGTAATTAAAAATTAACGTAATTAAAAATTAACGTAATTAAAAATTAACGTAATTAAAAATTTACGTAAATAAAAATTAATGTAATTAAAAATCGGAAATTAATATCGTTAAAACTTAATTAATGTAACTAATATTTTGCTCTAATTAAAGTAGATAAATTGCTGGTCACGCTCACAGGTCGGCTTTTAAGCAATTTAGAATTGAAATAGCAGTGAAACATTGATGATGTTTCTTATAAAAACGTAAAATCACACCTGTAATCTCCAAAGGGGTAGGCAAAGGAGTGTAGTACGCTCTCACGTTTAACCAGTTACGTTTACGTCCCATGGAATAGGTGGTGAGCGTATTGCCATACACCGAGCACAAATCCAGACTCTGAGTGACTAACAGCAATTCTAAATTAGAAAAATCCAATAGTACTGGACCCGGGATTTGAACGCAGGACCTCGAAATCGGCAGTTGCGCTTGCAACCACTCGACCAACGAGACAAAGTTCTTATAAAAACTTCATAATATATATATGCGCACACTCAGAGTGCACTATTAAACCAATAACACGCTCAGTAGGAAACAATACACTTTCTTAAAAATATATCAAAAGTTTAAACATGGTGCATTGACCCGTCCAGTAATGAAACTATTGTACTTTAATAATAGTACTACATATAAAGATTGTACTAGTGCGGTAACGGTATAATGATTATAGCATCATAAGTATTGTAGACAGTCACATTACAACAGTTGTGGTATCACCATCACACAGAAACAATAACTGAAATGAACTTGAAATGAATGAATTTAATTAATTTAATTTAATTTATTAGTATTTAATTTATTATATACACTGTTATATACATTAAATACTCAGTGTAATTTTAATTAATTATGAAGTAATTACAATAATTCGGAGCGGGATGAAGAATATTTAATGATGCAATTTAAATTTAAACAAACCATTCTTAAAGGTCACCGTAATTGTTATGTTCATATTTGTATAAATTAAATGTACTGCTACTAATAACTGGAGGAGATCATGAGATGTGCGATCTGTGATAGAGTATTCTTGGATGGGCAGAGTTCTTGTATTGGCGTTGCACTTAAAATATAAAATGTTCCCGTGATACAGGAAATTCGGGAATCACATCAAGAATTGGATAATTACGGCTCACTACGAAATCTTTCAAGTTATATGGCAGAACTAGAAACCGTTGCAAAATGATACGTAAATCTCTTAGGCCGATTATCGCAATAAAAAATAATTTTGAGTCTGAAATAATTTTCTCAATAACATGTAAAAGCTTAAATGAAACATTTACTGTAAGCTCCATCCAGGATATTGGCAATAAGCCTTGAAGCCTTTGAGCATTAACTACCTCGCTTAGATCTAGCCTCGATGTTGCCTTCCTTATTACCGCCACATAAACGGAAGCACTTAGCAAAGCCTTTCAATAACGCATCATCCTACACACTATACATATATGCAGAACAGTGAAAAGATAATAAATATTGTATTCAGATATTGAGTCGTTGGATAATGGAAATAATTTTATTTCTGTTTTGTAACGAGTCGGGTGGTCAGCGATCATTGTTTAAACTCGCATTGGTCGCAATACGATTATGTTGGCTGGCTTGGATACAATTTGAGTATCGAAACTTACATACATACTCGTATGTAACGTATTGTGTTTTAAATATCATTTAGCTGTAAAACTGAACACCTGTAAGACTTATAGAAAATTGTTCAAACGTTCGTGTTGAAATATCGGGGATTGAAGGATCGGGTATTGTGACACAATTTGGGAAAGGTCTGTCAGCAGTGGAACGGAAGGGGCTGACGTGATGACAACGATGAATTGAAATATTCTATTTTTAAAACCATGATAGGCTAATGGTTTAGCTCTTTCTTTCCGATATTATATGCGTTTAATGTCAAATATCGCTTGCTGTAACGGTGAACGAAAATATCGTGAGGAAACCTACACAGTTCGGAGTTCTCCAAAACACTCTCAAAAGCGAATGAAACCTGCCAGCTCGCACTTAGCCAGCGTGATAAACTATGGCCTTAATCCTCGTCCTTATGAGAGAAGATCCGTGTGCAAAGTTGACCGATAAAAAGACGGGATAAAAGGAAGAAAAGAAACCCTTGTACGAAATACTTTCGGAATTATCAAAAACTACACGCAAAATAGTAGTGATGCCGGCAGATCGAAGTGCGTAATAGTATCGAAATGAATATTAAGTTCGTTCCATACATTTATGTCCATAATTAAAACTTGCTATCGTAATGATTCATACCTTTCTGTTAGGTAGGAGTAAAGCTTCTGATGAAAGAGATAAGTCGCTTAGAAATTATCTTAGGAATCGCCTAACGTTTCTAATAAAACGTTATGAAACATATATGCTCGCTTTGTTATGAATTGTTTTTGCAGTTCAGTCGTCGGAGCCTTAATGTAATATATAGTTACGATTGTTTTATTTGCGCGTCAGTGTTGAAGAGACAACTACATTTAAATGAGTGAAGTCACGAACATGTGGATTGTGCAAATGTTCCAATTTAATGCACCCAAACGTAATACTTAACGAACTTTGTATACCCGACCAGCAATTATTCTACGATTGTATTTATGGGGATAAAAGTCCAGTGAAATAATATACCCAATATCTATTCATTCACGGACAAAAGTCAGAGTTCGATAACGAACTTGTTCGTGTTGTAATATCCTCCTGTACACCTGAAGAGAAGTAAGATACAAGTAAGCCAAAGTTAAGTTAGTGTAGGTGTTCACTCAGCTTACCTGCTTACCATATACGAGTACCGTACCCAGCTTACTTGTTTACCATTTACATATGTGTACAGCTTGAACGTACTCAGAATATTATATTATTTTATAGAATATTTTGGTATTTCAATCGTAGACAAATGTGAAGTAACTTAGGTAGGGACGTGGCATTACTTTAACACTTGGATCATTAACACTGACTGACACACTGTTTGAAGTCATCTCATCACTTCCGTTTAAATATAAATATTAAAAGAACTTTTATACGGAGATAAATCTACACCTTTTTTGATAGGCGCAGTTCGATTAAACACTTTATTTAAATAAAACGTAGCAAGCCTAACATTTTTAAAGTTCTGTGAAATACGGTCAGTGAATTGACAAAAAAGACGTATTATGTGAATGTAGCGACTGCGTAAGGGAATTTTTCATTATATTAACGTTTCCCAGTATCCGTGGTACACACATCGGTGACACGGGCTCTCGTTCTCGATAACAGAAAGCAAATTTCATTGTGTCGCCCCATACAATAGTGACCGACACTTTCGCCGAAAAAACGTTCGACCTGAAATCATTCTTACGTTGCCTGGCATTATGGTTTGTTTTAAAATAACCGTGACTTTTAAATAATGGTACTTTGCACGCTTTCAGTAGTGTCATGTAGTTAATAAAATTATTTGCCATCCCTTTCAATTAATTCAATAATATATTTCTGAAACTGTGTTGCAAAAGTGAATATAGATCCTGGTAAAAGACTTCGCTGAATCTATAGGACAATACTGTCGGTATGTTCTTGATTTTTGAATAACATTTATGCCTACCGAAATTTTCATCAATCCTGCGATTATTATAAATTTTAATGTATTAATATTATCCTCTTATTTTGATAATGTACGCATAAAATGCCGTCAAAATACTCATAGTCGTAGATCCCGTAGAGTTACGACACTTTCAGGACACATATGAAGAAGCTTTGAAAACCTGCGGCCGAAGTTTCGATCGTTAACGAAGTTGCAAGTAAGTTAAAAAAAATCTGTTAGGAATCATATTCAATCAGTATTCATTTTAAGTATGATTGTCGTGTTCTCGCGTTTTGTTTTATTTCTTTGCATTCTCATATTTTACTTGATCTCTACGTCATACTACTTCGTAGGCCGTTTTGGTGTTAAAAATAATAATTGCGTGTGTGCGTGCGTGTTCGTGCGTGTGCGTGCGTGTGCGTGCGTGTGCGTGAGTGTGGTGCGTGTGTGCAATACAAAAGGTACTAGGTAGGTAGGTTATAAAAACTTTACAACTGAATATCGTATTGTTCATCATCATCATCATCATCATTTCAGCCACAGGACGTCCACTGCTGAACATAGGCCTCCCAACGACCTCCAATCTGACCGGTTGGAGGCGGTCTGCATCCAACGTGTACCCGCAACTGTGACCAAGTCATCCGT
>DWJK01003177.1:0-13476 GCA_018248815.1 Croniades pieria auraria
GGTTCAGTCAGCGTTTGCAATATAAGCACAAAAAAATGTGTTTATTTACACACATTACAAACACATTAGAAACCTCCAAAATTATTAGTGTTTCTCTACTATATTATGCATGTATTATAGATAAAAACCTTCCTCTTAAATCACTCTATCTATTTAATAAAACCGCACTGATATAGTTCTCAAAACCTATAGCCAGATATAATTACTCTTTAAAAAAGCAGACAACTCACAATTATAGTGTCCCAAATATTTATATAGAATTTTGCACCCACAAAAATAATATAACTTGCTCTCTCTAAAATCTGTTCAAGCAATAGTAAGCCTATATCTGATGTAGAACTGATACTATTGTCTGTTTATATGATTTCTTAATTACATCTGTTAAAGGTTCCGTAGGTAATAATTAGCATGATCAAGAAGATGTTAGTTATTGAAGACTAAATAAAAATGGTAATCATATAAAAATCTAAATCATTTATTACTGTTGGCATCCAGTAATAGCTACCGCTGTCCAAATAGATTGACTTCCATGTTGGTTGAGTGACAGAAAGTGTAAGAAATGATAGAGAGGTCCTGGGTTTGATCCCCAGGTTGGATACTATTGGATTATTTATCATGAAATTATTAGTAATGGCTTGGAGTGTGGCTTTGTGCCCAGTGCTTAGCAATCGGCTAACCACTTATTCCATGATGGCATATCAACTTAACTGGAGAAACTAATGCTACACAACTCTGCCAACCTGTTCAGGGATAACAGGAGTGATAATATGATTTTTTAATATGTCTGAGCAGATTGTATGGTGGATTAGTAATGCCATTTAACTTTATATACATCCTTATACCCTTCAGCTCAATGTGTTATGTAAGAATGAAAAAGTAAATAAATGGACACTAGGCAACTAGTGTAAATATATAATTTACTCACACTATGTAAATTTTTCTGTTGAAACATACAAGATTATTTGACGGAAATAGTAGGATTTTTTAGAACATTAAATGTATAAGTACATTATTATGGTCAATTTTCCATACAATTTAAAATAAGTAATTTGACTCCAAAGGTCAAAAAACATTAGTAATAATTATTTCATGAAAAAATGTTTAAATTATTATCAGTGAGGAAAATGTGTGTATATGTTATTTAATTGGAGGTTTTTAACTTTTTTTTAATTTATTATTTTACAAAGCTATGTCACAGTAACTGAACATGGTTGCTTTTTTAGCATCACACAAAAAAATTCAAGAGTAAAAAAAATTAAGAAGTTTATCCTTGCTTTGTGATTTAAGTCCAAGATATATTGTTGTTGAAAAATTTCAAAAAACGTTTTTCCAATTACCTTCAAATTATTTACCTGCTTAATTTTATGGAGAGGGTTCAATTTTTTTTAATATCCACTAAAGTATTTTTGGCAGGAATATAATGGAAATTTCCAGGAATGACCTGCAGCATCAGTCACTTTAGAGACATTTTTATTTCTGTTGTTTTTTTGTATTATCTTATAGCATGTTATAGTCATGATGACACTGCTGTTGCATATGTGCCTTTGACATATGCTCACACTTGCACTACTACACAATTTGTTAGAAAAAGTCAACATGCTCTTTACACATATTGGTTGAATGTATGTATATGAAAGATTAGCATGCTGAAGTAGTAGTAGTAGTGGAAAATGAAGATGGTTCACTAAGTTGTCCCAATGTAGCTTATTGTAAGGCTAGGCATATGTACCATAGTTAACTTTAATTATAAGTAAATTTTGGCAAGATTTTGTGACTTAGTTGTAAGTAGACTTGTGACCATGTTCCTTGCTTTTTAAAGTTATTGGCGATTTAATCTAAATTGTATGTGAATATAATGATAAAATTTTCATACCTATGATTTTTGTAACATGTGTGAAGTTAGTTACACTGTGTTAGGACCGTGCAGTGGAATTATGAAAAAATTAATACTATTATTATCACAAAATATAATGAATGCTTGATAATTTACACTTAACCTAACAATGACGACATTTTAATTTAAATAAACTTTTATTGTGACTCCTACAAAATTTATTGCCTTCAGTTTTTCAATTTTGTCATTGTTTTCGTCAAATTGGCCGAAGGGAAATCATTTTATAATTTTTTTATTGCTTTTATTTGTTTTGTTAAAATTTACCAGGTCATTGAGAGTTCAAACAATGTATATATATACAAAAAGCTAGAGTGTCCTTTACTTTTTGCACAAGATTATTGCCGTTTTGTTTATCTTTTCAAGCAGTCGTATATATTGGATAATTTGCATTTACATATATGAGAAACAATAAAGGACCCATAATTCTTCCTTGAGACATGCCTGATATTAGGTTCCAAATTCTAATCGGTAGCTTACTTCCCAAGTTGTAATGATTATGACTGCACATATTTCAACAATTTTGATGTCTTATTTCCGAATCTTAAATGTGATCATATATAATGAAACGAAAACAAGTGCATGTGCGAACAAAGTTGTGGATAATTCAAATTAATTTTTCTGTCTTTCGTTTCCATTAATAAGCTTTGCCTTTCCAAATAATAAATGGCCCTTTCCTTTCCAGTTAATACAAGAAGAGAACATCAAGGGCGTGGTGTCTATGAACGAGACATATGAACTGCAAATATTCTCTAACGACGCAGAGGTAAGGTCTTCTAGTTTATGAAAATTCACGTACGTAAGTGCGTGTGGAAAAGAATTCAGTATTCAAATATTTATTAAAAATCGGTCTGTTTAGTTATTACTCTCCGTCGCAAAAGTCTATAAATCTGCTCTCTGAATTTTACTAAACTATTTATAATAACCATATTATTTATAATGACCATATTCTGAAAAAAGTGTCTGGCAGCAGTTAGATGGCAAAAGCTGAAGCTCGGGTTCACTGGCGTGCTATTACACACGCCTATATCCACCAGTGGACGCCAGTAGGTTGCTGATGATGATGACATTCTAACATTTTTTGTTTTAAATAATAATTAACAAATGTATAATAAAATCAAATGAAATAAATGTGCGGAAAATACCAATATTCATTTACGTAGTAAGCAAGCCAGTTCCTATAGAAATATTTTTAAATATCTCTAGAAATATCAGTAAACATATTTGAATTTAAAATAATCATTGGTATCTTCATGCATATTATCTCGGATCTTCGTCGATTTACGCAGAGAGCTAGGTTGTTATGGTAATGGTTCGGGAAATATTTTTTTCCTCGTGTATTGTATCTGGTAACATTATCGTAGGCAACAATTCACGGTTACAACCTTGTGACCTGCTATTTGATCTTTCTTAATATACACCTTTATTTTTTCTGTGGCAATACTTTAAGATGATAATTTGATACCATATTTTCAAGCCAGCATAGCGTCAGAAATTATTGTCTGTCATAATTTTTCCGTGCTTCTTTTTGCTAAAATGTCGATGTTGCTATAGTGATGGGACGATTACTCTATCAATGATAAAGTTAATCAACACGAGTAACTTTGTGAATGGTCGATTCGACTGACGTAATTAAAAAATAATTCAGTCGGGGAATCTCCACGCCCCCCAATGTTATGTTGAAAATTAATATATAATTTCCCGCTAGGATACAGTTAGAGATAGTCTCCACCGTTTTTGTTCCACTGCCAAAAAGTGTAGAGAGGAGTGTCTCTATATAATTATTACAATTGTTCATGTCACGCGACAATTTTTGACAAGATAGTTGTTAGCTAATGATCTAAACTGCCGTCTAAACTTCCATAATTAAAAAAAAACTTTTTTTTAAATTAATTATCTAGACTACAGTCTCAACTGCCATACTTGCCTTTCTCGTTTTCATTTTTGTATGCTTTTTGATAATAGTCGTAATGGACAGTTTTTTCTACAACAGTGTTGCGTGTATCAAAAATTGCGATTTGAGTTTAGTTTTATGTTCAATTAATCAAAGGAAGTATTATTTTTTATGTTGGAATTTAAAAGCATTGTATAAATAGTTTTTAGGGAGATTTTTGTTTTTCCGAATGCAACAAAGTAATGAATCTTAAAATATCAAAAATCGCCATAATCATCAACCATAGTCATCTGTTTATGTAAGGGTGTTTTATCTGACTGAGAAAAATTTAATGTCATGAGGATTTCACCTATAAATTTTATTTGCCAGCAACTCATACGTCCCACTCTTGGGCACGGGTTTCTTCACCAACTTCTGAAGGCCTAAAAGTTCCTCCACCGTGCTATTCCTATTGGCTTTTTTTTGTGTCTTAATGCGAGGATCGTACTGCCCAGCTTTTAGCTGTGACATTCTTAAACTTCTGTCAATAATAAAATTGCTGCCAAATATTGTGTACAAAATGTTAATTTGTAATTGTGAACATCATCGTCATTACCCTGTCTAAGTCTTCAACTGGACATGGCCTCCGCTGAAGGGTTTATGCCCATAATTGGACGCTATTACTTTATATCTCAGGAAATTCTAAGTACCGACAAATTGATGAACTGTTCGAAGAAATTAACGCATTAGGATACAACAACAATGACTTCAAATTATGTAGAAACGCATTGATGATAAACAACAATATTTTACTGAACTTACAGTACCGGAACATTGGCCTAAGATTAATAATTTAGGATGTAATATAAACGTCATCTCATGCTATGAATATGCAATATAAATAATTGTTAAATATTTATATTGCATATTCATATAAATAATTATTAAATATTTATATTCCATATTCATATAAATAATTATTAAATATTTATATTGCATTTTTTGTTACGTATCATTTTAAAAGGCTTTGACTGCCTCGTTGGTCGAGTGGTTGCAAGCAAGTTGAACGGGAGGTCCTGGATTTAAACCCGGGTCGGGTACTATGGGAATATTCTAATTTAGAATTTCTAGTGGTGACCCGGAGTCTGGCTAGTGCCCGGTGTATGACAATTGGCTCACCACCTATTCCATGGGACTTAAAACGTAAATTGGTGAAACGTGGGACGGTACTACACTTCTCTGCCTACCTCTTCGAGGATTACTGGCGTGATATTACGTTTATTTTAAAAGGAAAATTAACAAGCCAATGTTAAAATAGTGAGGCAAATTTTGCTATGTACATAAAAAATTATAAAATGAAATCATAATTCACAGAAATGGAGGCAGCACGGCGTGGAATTTTTACAACTGGCAACAACAGATATATTCGAAGCGCCCGATCAGGACAAACTGTACGAAGGGTTACGGTTTATCAATAGGTAGGTGTCATTTATTTATAAATACATTCGGTAATCCTAATTTTTCTTACAGAGGTATAGAACTTTCCATCAGATTTTTTCACTATCACGCCTAATCCCATCTCTCCTTCTCGCATTTAGACTTTACTGTTCTCATTTTGAAAGATACACCAGTTCACATAATGTAACTGCTCTCGTATAGAACATGAAATCCTTGTGGTAATCGAAGCTTCGGTAATATAGCTCTTTTAGAAGTCTGGTGACCATCATGACACATCTGGTGATCAGCACAAACGTTCTCAACTTAATCCAACTCCATCGTAAACCTTGAACCTTATTGGTTACACTGCTGACAATTTCCGCTTAACATGTTAGGTTTTAGAATTTAGTTAATTCATCCACTATTTCCCATCAGGTTTCTCCCCGCTACCACCAAGCTCCCCAACGTGCCAACGGACGAGCGGCAAATTAACAGCGGCACGGTTTATGTACATTGTAAGGCTGGCCGCACGCGGAGTGCCACTCTCGTCGGCTGCTACCTGATGATGGCAAGTTACACACACTAACGTATATGCTTACACACATTCAATAATGCAGGGTAAATGATTAGAAAATGGTACATTAACACAGTGATAAACTTTATTCATGTTAGTGGGGCCCCTAAATAATATGTAATGGAAAATAGGGGGCCCAAGTAAGGGAAGGTAAAATTTTAAAAAAGGCGTGTAAAATAAAATTGTTTGCTGGCGCAAAAACCACCCTGGGATAATTTCAAAGGTACTTCCTAACAGTTTGCATTGAAGTGCTTGAATGATACTCTTAAAATGTTTTTTCAGAAGAACGGCTGGTCCCCAGAAGAAGCAGTGGAGTATATGCGCGCGCGCCGCCCTCATATACTCCTTCACACGAAACAGTGGCAAGCGCTAGACATATTTCACCAGCGACATGTTAATAAATAATATTTACGTGTCCGTAATGATAGGTAGCTAAAAAATATTTAGTCAATCGAATTAGTAAAATAACTGCTAAGTTATAAGGGGCCCTGAATCGAGGGGCCTCTTGTCAATACCTCTTTTCATTGGTTTCGGGTGACGGTAAAATTGACATAACGTTAATTTTTACCAAACGTTTTAACTTTTTCATATAAACCTTTGAAAATCGTTTTTTAATAAAGCTATAAACGAGTCATGAATGGAACAATAAATTTTGAGCATTTAAATATTCATTTATTGTATTGAAAAAACTGGAAAGCGTTGTTTGTTACTTGATTGATTTGAAAAAAATGTATTTTTACAAACTCATTTTTTTTTTCAAAGAATGACCATAATGTTTTGAAATTCATGTTAAAAAGGATCCAAAATCAAAACAAACACTGATATTTATTAACCTTCCTTCGCCGGTCAGCGTTTGAGATGTAAAAAATATACATTTAAGATGTTTGTTTTATTGTTACGTTCAGTTGTTTTGTTATTACCTACCTCAAAAAAATCACCTGCATTAGTGTATCCTTTAATGCTAAAAACCTTTTTACCTCAGTAAAAAACGCTCAAATTTTATAATGCACAATTAAAATTCCATTGTATAAGATGTAATTTTGTTGTCTGGGAATTTTGCAGACGATGCGCTCCCACCAGGCCATTTCTAGTGCTCTCAGTATTTCGGTAAACTAATTTAACGTCAGCCTAATATATATAAAAGGAAAATACTGTATCTACATACAACCTAATAGAACTATCAATCCACGGTCTCAAAGATTTTCGTACTATTTAAGTGATGTAGAATATATTCAGTTTTTTATCCTCGTGCAGCCTCATGATTTATGAGATGGTAACTACACGTTGATGTCCAGTAAGAATAATTAAACAAATGTAGAATGGAAATATTAAATCTACTAAGTTATTAACTCGAATACAATGCCGCGTCAGAATTTTTTTTATAGTGTGCCCAGAGTTCGTGCCAAATTCTACGACTGGACGACAGCAAAAAACTATCAAGTTCATATTATAATATAATATGCGAATAATACCATACATTCATCGTGTTGGTGTAATATATTTTTATATTGATGTATATAAACGGTAATAGAATAAAATTTATTTTAAGATTTTTTTTTAACCAAACAGGTACTAGAAAATGTTTGATAAATGTTTATTTTGACTATATTTATTGTTATATAATAAATACATTGTTAAATTTTATTTTCAGACGTAATCGTTTAGATGTTATTGAATAAATTATACAATTATGTCACAAATTATTTAATTTCTTCTTTTATATCACTTCAGTTTCAGTAAATCTCCTTGTATTATGAAAAGTTTAAGTTCCTGGTGTTGCCATTTATTTCACAGAATTCCTGATCCAAAACCACTAGTCACTAAATTTTAATGATCTCGAGTCCATTATTAACAAAAGCCATGCATGCAAAAATAGTTCATTTATCTCATATTACTGTACATAGATAAGTCGAATTTTAAATTAAAAAGATCGTCATATTTTGTTGACAATAACCTCAAAGCATTGTTACTCTAAAAAGCGAACAAGCTATCACATGCTCATCTCTCTCAAATATCTAATGAGAGGTTACAATAAAAAAGCAGGGAACTATCTCACGAATTCCTATTACAGTCTTAGTAAATAATTAAGACTTTAAAGAGCTGTCAATTAGTCTTAGGCGAATGGTAATCCAAATAGACACTATCATTACGTACATATACACACTATACGAGGTCTCGAAGTTCAACAATACACTTCCTGAAGACGCGACTGACCTCCCAACTGAATCTTTTTTGTGGTCTTTAGTTTTACGTCATAAACATAATTACAAACAAATTACGACTTATTAATCGCATATTAACAAAACCAGTATGCTTTTTATATAATACATCTTAAGAGCCGGTAGCAATAGCGCGGTTCTAAACAGCAAACGATATATAGTTTTAAGCAATTTCCGGGTGTAGTCAGCCTAGCCAAAATCCATTACTTGAGTTCAATTCTTTAATGTTCTGATTCCAGATAGTACAATCCCCATCGGTACCCATAGTCTCCCATAATCTCCCAATCTCATATATAAACTTGAACAATCAGAACAGATGCAGCCAAATACAATAAAACACAATATTATAAGCATAACATTTATTACTATATTTTAATAAATAATGCACAACGGTCCGCGAGCTACTCTCACGACACATTCGTTTACTGAAAACAATATTTACGAATGCAAAATAACCCAGAACAATAATAACATTGAAAAACAATTGAAAATACTTCAACAGAACTAAACAATTTATGTATGTTAAGAAAAAAATAAATTTTATATCATCACAATACATGATTAATACTTAGGTAATACAACCAAAACAATAATTTACATTTTATATTTGCAAATAATTCACTTTAATCCATAATTTCGTCCAAGCGCAAAGTGGTGATTTTAATTGCGAGATATTAAAAAATCGGTTAAAATTGTTATCGATAAAAACTAAACATCCCTATTCTTTTGATTGTCAATGTGACATTTGATGTGACAGAGGCTCAAGTGAATTATTCGAAATAAAACAATTTAGAGATACGGTGTAAACCAATTAGCCTAATTATAAAATAAACGAAACGTTTCAAACAATTTCGATTAAATAATTGTGCTTTTCGCATTAAGTACTCGCATTAGTTTAATAAGACTCATCAAAATGTTATATTATTTTTGTTTAATAAAAATAAACCTATTCTTTTCTATGGACGTAGCCAAAACATATTCAACTTAGACAATTATTTTATTCAAACAATAACGAGAATCATATTTAATTCTTAGTCATGTTTATGTTAGAAATTTAAGAAAAAAAAACCTTTTTCCATTACTTTCAACATTGTAAAATTATAGTTATCATTATCATTGCTGTTATAAGTTAATGAATAATTTTAATTATTTAAAATATTAGTCAAAATGAATTCTTACAGCCAGGGTGTTGTGAGCCATAGACACCCAGTAAGGTGACTATACCAGCAACCAAATACAAACTAATGCATATAACAATATCCTTAAAAATCTCTCGTCCTGCTCCAAAGCTGGCCACATCCATATAAAACAGAATTAAATATTTTATTACATTGCTAATCAAAGTCAGAATGGTAACATCTTAATAATACAATATTTATTATTGTACTTAGTTTTGTTAAATGTCCATTTGTTGTACTAAAAAGTTTAAAATCCTGCATCATTTTTCTACTTTTTGCCCCAAAAAATAAAACACTACTTATTGTAAAGGTTAACTTCTTATGATCTTGAAATAACAAACATAGTAAGATCGGGAAAACGGTGAGGTTAAGTTGGATATTCAATTATTGTAATGTCCAGTTAGTTACCAAGAACTATTGTTATGAGCTGTCACATTAACTATAAAACATTTCAGTATGGGTATAATATAACAAAACAATTATTAAGAGCAATTATTTCATTAATTCAATACATATATGAATTTATTAAGTTTCAAAACATTTTCAAACAATCCAGCAATTTAAGTCCTTTATTGTATTAATTAGGAAAGAAAATGTATACTAATATAATTATAGTCATTTATTTAACACCAAAAGATAATTTTAATTGACACTTAAACAGAATTATGATCATAAGCTTTATTTTTATTACAATTTTATTTGTATGTGTTTATCACATTTGTCACTACTGTAATATTATAAATTGATCGTTTACAAAACGTAACAAAAAACATAACATCACGCCTGTTATCCCCGAAGGGATAGGCAGAGGAGTGTAGAACACTTCCATGTTTCACCAATTACATTTACGTCCCACTATGGAATAGGTGGTGAGCCTATTGCCATGCGCACCGGGCACAAATACAATAGCAAGTGATATTTAAACTTAAATATCTTTAATTTTTTTTAAAGGTGCACGCTAGGGTTTGAACCCGGTCTCCCGGAGTGAGAGGTCGAATTTCAAACCACTAGGCTATCACTGCTTACAACATATTCTAGAGATCATAATTAATGATGTATACATACACAAGTATGTACATAATCTTTAATATTATTTCACTACCTAAGTAAGAGACAGCTGGACTTGCTTTTTTAAATAAATAAATTTCTCGAATAAGAAAGCTTTCAGTAACAACCATAAATTTTAGCATACTTTTTTTTCCGCAAATAGATGATAAGTTTATTCAAGGCTCATTCTTGCCAACTACTATTTTTGCCAACAACCTCTCTAAACAGAAATTTTAATTTAAACTGACTTTAAACAGTAATCTATGATTCAGAATTATAGTAATTATTTAATTATAGTCAACCCAACATGATGATTCAAAAGCTCATAAGAAATTAACCTGTACATATAATATAGGAATAACAACTCACGCCTTTCTCTCGGAGTTGATAGACCAGAACCTTCTGATGGCATTGGCGATGCCGATGTCGTGGGTGATGATGTAGAAGAGCCCGCCGAGGGTTGCTATCGACAGGAGATACACAAGCGCGATCGCAATTTTGGGGATGATGGGACCGAATATGGCCGCCCGCACGTAATCAACAGCGATCGCCTCCAGGCCCCTGAAAACAATGTATGACTATTAAATAGTTTTAACTTTTTATACATCATACTATAACAGTAGGCTCACCGCCACCCCCTATTCCTTAAAACGCATAAGATAAGAGGTCAAAATACATACATGCAGGATGTCATTTTGATGTTAAGTACATCATAAAATACCTACTATGGAAAGGTAGTTTTCAAAAATGGCATAATATTACTAATGCAAGAAAGTGTGGATATCTGTTGTTGCACCCACTTTGGATCATTAAAACTGCAGTGTTAAGGATTGGTCCCTAATTTTTTCAGGAATATCAAACATCAAAGGATCACTGCCTTTGACGTCAGATTTCTTACATGACAGTATTAAAAGAAGCAGTAACCGTTTAAAGTTCAATTTTAATATACTACACTGATTTCTTTCTACCTTCTGCTACACATGAGGAATGGAAATTCACCAGCTACGTGTGTAAATATGATAGGATCATCATTCCACCTTTGTTGCAGGTTTAACAGGCGCTGGCCTGGGCTTGCGCATATTCCGCCAGATACGCCAGAAGGCACGGCACAAGCCGATGTCGTTGTGGATGAGGTAGAACAACCCGCCCAGCATCAGCACCGTCAGGAAGTATACAATCCCCATTGCTATTTTGGGAATCGTAGGGCCGACGAGGATCACTCGTACATACTCCACTACACACGCTTCTAGGCCCCTGAGGGTGAAGGGTCAGTGTGAACTTATGATAGGAAAGGAAATGTTAAGGATAGGGTACATGAAAAAGCATAAGGATTGAATGTATGGGTTGAACTGGATAAGGAATTGAAGGGCCATCCCACCAACTACAGTTACACCTATTAGCTAAATTCCAACAGTAAAAATAAGGATTAATAATGAGACCAATTTTTTAGCATTGTAAAATATTACTATATATTTATGTTCAAATATATTCTTTTTGTGTCCAAACTAAAGTTCTGAATACTATTGTGCTTGTTGTCAACGGGAAATCATAATATAAACTCTTGCAAAACAGATAGGCATACATATGAAAGACAATGTGTACCTACTCATGTAACTAAAATTGAATTAACTAAATAATATGTTTGACATATTGGAAATCAACTCACCAGAAACTATGGGCTGTTATCAGAATAGCGAGCAATGAATCAAACAGCTTGTTGGGCATGATCAAGGCAATCGGGATGAGAGGCACAAGAGCCGCCGAGGTCACCTTCTCGATCACCCACAGTTTTGCATGGTCATGGGCCTTCTCCGCCTCTGCCATCCGCACAGCTGAAGTCCGGAAGGTTTGTACCTAGAAGTTATATATTTTGCAGTTTGACTGCCTTGTTGGTCAAGTGGTAGCAAGCGCGACTGCTGATTGGGATGTCAGGGGTTCAAATCTGGGGTCGGGTACTATGGGATTTTTTAAATTTAGACTTTCTAGTAGTGACTTGGAGTCTGGCTTAATGCCTGGTGAACGGCAATAGGCTAATCACCAATACCTTGGGACTTAAATGTATCTGGTGAACCGTGACAGTGTACTACACCCCTCTGCCTACCCCTTCAGGGATTACAGGTATGATGTTACATATAGTTTTTTTAAAAAAATAATGCTGTTTCAGAAAACTGTGTAACTTTTGTAATAATAATTATGACATAGTAGACAACTGTAATGCTCGCCAGTCAATTGACATTTGTTTTTTTTTTTTTTCAACATGGCATATAAACCTGATGGACTACCTAATACTAATTATCACCAATTAGTGTCACCAAGATTACGAGTTTTCAAAGTTTCTTAAAATGATCCATATAGTTTAGGCACATTTTTAAAAATTCATTTGGAATATTCTAGAGTACATGATCACAGAATGTATTATTTTTTCATGTTATCAACATTAACAAGTTTGTTGCAAAACTTACAGCATTAAAAATGGGTGTGTTCACAGTCTTCATTGAGTTGTTCTGAATGGACATCAAGCTAGTGACAGCTCTCTGTGCAGCAACAGGGTTAAGGGGCTGCTGAGTGGCGTATCGCATCACTTGCTGGGTGAATAGGCGGCTTGTGCATGCTGAAAAATACTAGGGCTGATGAAACATGTTACTATAGAGTAAGACACTTGCTTGTCCAAAGAAATGGCTTACAGACATAACATACATATTATAAATCACTTAAGTGGTATAATATTTCAAGGGTTTTGCATTATTAAAAATTAGCTTTTTCTAAGTCTACTGTTCATTGAGCATTACCTTATGGGAAATAATAATTTTGTGTGTATTATTATCTTATATTTATATTATCATGTTAATTTTCAGACCAAAAAAATATCTGTGACAGTCTTACCTGATTTTGAATAAAACTAGGCAATAAATCTCCCACCACACATGCTTGTTATATTAGTGTTCTCAACAACAGATAGACCATTAATTGGCTAAGAATTTTTTTTCTGTGTGGATGTCCACATTCATTGATTTACAACATGCGATGAAAGTAATCTTTCACGAAGTGCTTTAGCAGGAAACAACTATTATGTAATGTAAAATAATTGTTTTATTATAAAAAAGCAAATACCTGGAGCACGTAGGAACATAGAAAATGCCATTTTATTATATTAATAGAACGTAATTGTATACTACAGAGGAAACAATATTACAGTCGCAAGAAATATTTCGAAATTCGTAAATTTTTCGCAAATCCAAACAACCACTCGAGCCGAC
>DWJK01003178.1:0-13475 GCA_018248815.1 Croniades pieria auraria
TGCGCGCCAGGGATTTGAACCCAGCACCCCCGGAGTGAGAGGCTGAATTCTTAACCACTAGGCTATCACTGCCATATGGAATATATTCAAAGGGAAACTTTTATTTTAACATATCAGCTTTGATCTCGATAAACGTTCAACAAAACTAAGCAGAAAACGCAAAACACGCGGCGCCATCCCCTCCAGCTATGAGGGCGTTCTCAAATATTGAACAAGAAGTTTCTAAGTGATCTACATAACCTATTTTATATTCATCGGGGAAATTGGTACGATGCTTCGGGGGCTTTAGAATTTTATTTACAAATGACATTTGTGAGACGAAACAATCCAGCTACCTACGGTTTTAATAACGAAGCGGGGGCAATTTGTTTCAGCTCGTGCCGTCTAGCACCCCCGTCACGTATACAAACGCGGTCCCAAGAGGCTCCGCGAATAAATCGCAAGCACAAAACCGGGTTCCACTCACGTAAAGGATTTCCATACGTAAAAACCGTAATCCGAGAGAATCTTTACTTAACTAGCGTCACTTGTCTCCGTCTTGCCTTTTAAGCTAAGTCTAGCTTGAATACCACATAATGTCCATAAGAATTTATGAGAGGCTGCTTTCGTTTATACGTCCAGAACGTAAGATATCACGAATCACTCTTTAAGATGTCAAAAAAGTCAGACGGTTCAAAAAATGGAACAAATTTAGTATTTTGCAATTAGGCAATGCAGACTATTGTAATCAATATTGAGTAAGTATTTAAGTATATTATTTGAAATATGCGGTTAAAAGTGAAATGTTATTGCGGGGCTTTAGTCAGTACAAGTGCGACATAAGCCATAATACCATATAATTTGAAAAAGGAAGCTATTTACCACTATGTTAAAAATTCAAATGTATGAACATTAAAATTACCTGCTTATTTGGCAAGGAGACAGAATGTCAGTGACAATTTATACAATAAATGACATTTACAGCATATAAATTACCCCATATAAATAAATTAATTAATTCAACTCATGTTAGGTAATTTAATAGAAAAAAAAATATATTTCATGTTTTTCACAGTTTAAGGCGGAATTATGTGCGAGATTATAAATTAACGTGAGCTCATATCCATTAAAATCCGCAGTTATTTCAGCTAAGAGAGTTCAAATATAATACTTGTTGGAGAAAAGTTAAGCCCAATGAATTAATTAGTAGTTAGAAACTCCCCGGAATTCATATAAGATCTAAAACTTCCGTATCCCGCAACTCTTGAACATCGAGTGAGCTTATGAAAATTCTCATATATATTTTAATCTTCCCTTTTGTTAATATAACGAGCTATTGGGCAATATTTTTGGACTATTATAATGGACTGAACGTATAAATTAAAATTATTAGGCCTTAAAGTTGCTGTGAAAATCGAATATGAAAAAAAATTCCGATGTTAGGTATCTATGAACATGTCACTCAAATTAAATTTTAAAATATGTTCAGAATTTTGAAAAAATAATTTATATTGCAGTAAAAAAAATAACAAATGTAAAATTATATTAAAACGCAAAAATATTACGTCACATCACGCCTGTAATCCCCGAAGGGGTAGGCAAAGGAATGTAGTACACACACCCACGTTTCACCAGTTACGTTTAAGTTCCATGGCATAGGTGGTAAGCCTATTGCCATGCACCGGGCACAGATCCAGACTCCGAGGCACTACTAAAAATTCTAAATTAGAAAATTTCAATAGATTAATCCCGACCAAGGATTTGAAACCAGGACCTCCCGGTCGGCAGTCGTGATTGCAACCACTCGACCAACGAATCAGTCAATCTTTATTACTTAAAACAGTTATGAAAGAAATTCACTTACACGGGAAATACATACCTATTTACATGATTTTTGGGTCGATATCGTTTGGGTGGTGATATTTTTTTCTACGGAGTCTAAAATTCTGATGGATGTGGCGTTTTAACGTCATTAAAGTATTATGTCATTTATTTATTTAATTAGTTGTTATGTACACAAAGTCAAATTTAAAATAAAACTTGAATGGAATGGGGTCTGTACCAAGGTACTGCTTCTGTGACTGGAAAAGGGGTTATAAGTGGTGGCAGATAAACCTGTGCACCAAAGACAGTAGCGAAATACAAAAAAATGAAATTGTAAAGTCCAGTTCATACAACATGCATATAGACATTGAATACACATACATATGATCTATTATCGTAATTGAGATCCTTCAAACTTAAACGAACTCCGAATTATCGTGTCATTATAAATTTGCAAAAAAGCGTTAAGACAAAAGCGACAGACACGCGAGTGACATTGGTTAGGTATGAAATGAAGGAAAATCCTCGTAATCGTAATTATGGTTTGCATCAACTTTATGTTTCATGTCATTTTATCTGTATAAATGTATTTTTATCAACATTCATCTAATCATGTCTATATTTATCAAAATTCACCTATTCGTATCTATATTTATCAGAATTCATCACACCTGTATTCAAACCTACTCGTGTTTTGATTCATCAAATTCATCAATCAGTAGTTATGACCGTAGTAGCAGCATGGCTAGTTGTTACTACTATTGTTCCTTGTTCAATCTAACTTTTATTGCCAGAAGTATTTATTCGTTTGTACTATACATATACACTTTTATAATAGATCTACGTATCTACTACACATGTACAATATTATGTCCGGTACGTTTGCCCACTTAAGCCTATTTTGCTGACCCACGTCTCAGTAAGAAGGCAATCATACATCTCAACTGGACCGTATAATGCCATTTCCTGACTGACTTTGGGCAATTTACTCCAATGTTACCAATTGCGTAATCACGTCGCTGTTGGCGGCCAATTGCTTTTAGATAAGAGCAAAAGGCCTATTTATGGGGGGAGGTTAGAATATTTTATGTTTACTTTCGGACAGGAAGTTCGGTTTTGCATCAGACCCAAATTACTTTTTTAATAAAATACCAGCAAAGGGTAGGCGGGCTCGTTAAGTAAGGAAACTAGCCTTTTTGAAACTTTTTAATTGCAACCTTTTATTGGGTTCAGGAAGGATTTCCCTTTGCAGGGAAGCCATGCATACTACGTGCTAAAATTTCGATCATTGGTCTTTTGGAAAGTTGGACGGAGTCATTTAAAATATTCAAGGTGTACAGCAGTACGAACTGCAGGAATGGTAAATAATAATAACTAAACAATTTGCCATTTCGCATATCTGTGCATACATTCAGTTGTTGGTATGAATTTTTGTATAAGTCATAATACATAAGTCGTTAACGATAACTCCGAACGCAGCTTAAAACACAGTTAGTTTATATGCTAATATAAACTAACTACATTTTAAAAATGTGTGCCAGAGCCTCTAAAAGTACATATAGTAACAGTATCTTAGTAGTTGGGATATGTGGATCATAGCTAAGATTTTGATCGTCATCTTCATTATCATCAGCGAGTCTAAATCCAGTGCTGGACATAGGCCTCCCCTGAGAGATTCTTGCCAATAATTACTACGTTGGCACACGGCTTTTCTCCCCGTCTACGCTGCTGCCCGTTGGCGACCAGAGCGGCAACTCTATATTCACTTTACCTTCGTGCACATTTTTGCTATAACTTTTCCTCAAGAATAATTAAATATAATACGTTAATGCAAGCTGTAGCTACTTGTACCTTACTTGAAGGAAAACTGCAGATAGATAGCTCTTTTAGCTACACAATCTACAGTTTATAGGAGTTAAGGGCCATTTCCACAACAAATATCTCACGACATCTTGAGTTATCGAGACGTCAGATAGCGTTCAAGTTAAGAGCAGCTAAACTTGCACTTTAGTTTTATGCTTTTAATTTTTTCAGACGTTTTAAATTTAAAACTGTAAAGTAAACTAGTACGTAACTCGTCAAACATATTATAGCTTAAAATGTTATGGAAAGTTATTTTGAGGGTTAAAAATGTTCACCATAAGAGATCATTAATAGCTGTGTAGTTACAAAAGAGGACGAAGTTTTACATAAAAAACGTAGCATCACGCCTGTAATCCATGAAGGGGTAGGCAGAGGTGTGTAGTACACTCCCACTTTTCATTAGTTACGTTTAAGTCCCATGGTGGTGTGCCTATTGCCATGCACCAGGCACAGTTCCAAACTCTGAGTTATTACTAAAAATTCTAAATTAAAAAAATCCGATAGTACCCAACCCGGGATTTGGACCCAGGACCTGTCGATCGGCAGTCGCGCTTGGAACCACTCAACCAACGAGGCAGTCTAGACTTTTTAGATATTGGGATTTTAGAAAGGTGTGGGTGAAATCCTTCCTTCTTACATCCTGTTTTACAAAGATTATTGCAGCGTACAGAGGTTGATTTTGATAATACAACAAACGATTAAGAACAGAAGATAAAATTTAAAACTAATTTATCTCATTTTAATTAATATTGAGTTCAGCATCATTCAATTTATTTTATTTTTAATTAAGGTCACTGTATTATAAAAATATACTCATTGTCACTCACAATAATGTTTTAAATTTTATCAATGTCCAGAATTTAACAAACTTGTATGATCTAGGCTTAGCTTTCAAGATGCGGGGTAGATTCTTGAACTTATATGAATTTTCCAGTGAGCAGTTCCCAAGTTGGACATAATTAATTCACAGTTAAGTATAGGTCCCGGTAGATAGTTGAACGATTCTGACGCTGAAATAGCTAAGGGTTATCGTGCATAATGAATCCTATTAGTTTTGACTTAGAACAAAGATTTCTGGGGAGAATGTACTAGGCGAATTAAGATTGCCGAGAGTCAGTTCATTAAGAAAAACTATTGATAATTTAAAAATATACCTAATAATTGTGCCAAACTAAGAGTCCTCATGTCCTGCCAATGGTTGGATGCAGAGAGCTGAAGATGCGGGAGCTTAGTGGCATGCTATTGGAGAAGCATATGTCCAACAGTGGGCGGGAGTAGGTTGATGATGATGATGATGACGATGAAAGTACTTAAGTTATAGGCTCCATAGATATTTTAATTTAAAAGTGATCTAATATAAATAATATAATATATAACACAAGTGAATGTCTGAAATAAGTAAAACCTTAGTGTGTCGCTAAACTACAAAAACCAACATGAGCATTTGACTGGTTCTTTGGTAGAGTGATTGCAAGCGGGAGTGCTGATCAAGTGGTTCTGGGATCTAATCCCGGGTTGGTCTCAATAGTACTTCAGGTACTAACCCACGACCCCCGGCTCAGCAGTCACTAACCACTCGATCAACGATCCAATCAAATAATTGTCGATATGTCAAGTTAAATAATATTTTGAGTCAAAAGCTAGACTCAAGGAAACGCAAAATGAAGTATATCGGCGCTAGTTACGTAAAGATTCACATAAATTATGATATTTACGTATGGAAAGCCTTTATGTAAGTACATCCTGGCTTTGGGCTTGCGATACATTCGCTCAGCCTCCCGGGATTGTGTTTGGGTACGTGACGCGGATGCTAAATGGCTGAAACAAATGGTCCATGCTTCGTTATTAAAACCGAAGAATTTTCCGAAAATTTTCAGGGTGAAATAAGTTTCTAAAACACCCAAAGGAACAACAGATTCCGAAACTTTCCCGATGAATATAAAAGGGATTATGGAAATAGCTTATAAACTTCTTGTACTGTTTTCGGTAACACATTCATGGCTTGCGGGGATCATGCGAGGTGTTGTGTGCGGCGTGTTCTTCGCGGCGTGTTTTATCTTTATCTCCAGATATTATTACTGTAGGTGAATGTGACACGAAAAATATTTACATATCTTTTTAATGGAGTCGTGACATAAAATTGTAAGTACCACTTTAGTCATAGTTAGTGAAAAATAATTTTTTTTGCGTTAAGTTCACCTCAATGATATCTGCATTTAACTTTAAATATTATACATGTTTCGATAGATAAGTTATGAATTTGGGCATGTTATTGAATGAGCTTTAACACCTGTGCTAAACTAACAGCCTATAGTTAAACTTTTTGTATATTTAATTATTTATTACTTTTGCACATACAGAGCAGTGCACATGTAAGGGTTGTCAATGCATTGATACCCAAAAATATCCCCCTTACCATAAGATTTACTCGTAGCTTTGCAAAATATAATATTTTCAACAGTATTCTACGGAGCACCGTCAATCTTCGTAACGAATTTAATTCGCCGTACCTCCTAACATGGTTTTATGAAAGTTACCACCGCTTCAAGTAATAATCCGATTTCGGAGTCTTCTTCATTAGTATGCAAAGCTGTATTAAATCTTTGTTATACAATTCTGTGTGACAGCTCTGTGCTCGCGTACTTTATATCCCACCCTTCATATTATTTACGTAACGTATTACCTGTCTTGTTAGTGACGGGTACATTTCTTCCTATGTTCTCTCGAGTATATCCTGGTATCCTCCTCGGGAGAGCAGAAATTAATTGGTACTTTGAAAGATGAAAGATAAAATATTTCCACTTTCCAGTATCAAAGAGAGGACTTCTGTTACACCTGTCTGGTTGTAATTCTATTTCGTAAAGTACTTTCCAATTAAATTAGACATTCATTAATAGGTCGTTGAAATACTTCGCCGATGTTAAACTCGTACGTTTGTGTTTTTTCAAGCTGAGTTCGAACCAAGTCCCAGTTCTTGAATTTATCGAAAGGTCTGTCTTTCTAGAGTCAATATTGTCTTTTGCTTCTGTGAAGGAGCAATCTCAAGTCCGTATTTTTCTTCACTATTGTGTGTACCGAAGTTGACTTAGAAGAAAAAAGTATTTTAACCTAGATTTCTTTATATTTATGTACTATGGAAGCAGCTCGCTTAAATATATCTTTTATTCTTTATCAACCCATATATCACATAGAAATTTAGCATATATCGTAATAAAATTTTATATTATTAATAATTCAGCCATATAATAATTGTAAACTCGTATATATTATATATATATAAATATATTTGAATCAACTATGATACAAAGCAGTAGACTTAGTCACCCCGGGTAAGGTTTAAAATGAGTAGAAGTCAAATTAAGCACCGATATATTTTCGGTTGATTTATTTCTATTTTATTGGCATTTAACTAAAGCAGCAAGGCGAGAGACAAAGACAAATAATCGTGGTATATAACAAAATGAAAGCTACATTCTGTACAATGCCTTAAATATTGAAAAAAAAAAATACCAGAAAATTGACTGTCTCGTTGATCGAGGATTTGCAAGCACGACTGCCGATCAAGAAATCCTAGGTTCGATTCCCGGATCAGGCACTATCAAGTTTTTCTAACTTAAAATTCGGTATGATATATGACCCAACATCCACCACCTATTCCTTGGTAGAACCCAAAGTTTAACAGGTAGATCGACGGAGTATACTACACCCGTCTACCTACCCCTTAGGGGAATAAAAACGCGAAGATTAAAAAACAGGTAATTAACACAAGTAACAGTTGACTAATAAAAAATGTTTTCAAAGTAATAATAAACATGATCTACATAGTGGAAGGCTTTATTGCTGTCACATAGAACAGCTTATACTGTTGAATTTTTATTAAAAGGCTTCTGTTACAAGAACCACCCCGAAACAATAGCTATTTAAACTGTTCTGGGAAATAGCAGGTTTTGCAATCGATTCCACGTAACATTCCTTTCATATTTCCTATAAGATAAAAGTAAACAGCGAAATATATATAAATAGCTAATATTTCTTCTAAACTCTCGTGGAATGAGCAAAAATAAATTCTCCGATAACGTTACCTTATCAGCAACTCAATTATGGTGTTGAAATGAAACAAAACTTATTCCCCTTCTTTTTGTTAAGAGAAATTTATTTTCGTCTTCACTTCGGTCGAAGGAATATTAATCTCGTCGGTTACCATTGTGTTTCGAGCATTGAAAGTCCCTTCTTTAATAATGTCAGAATTTTATCAATTCACGTCATTTGACGGAGCCTATTCTGGACCTTTGTAATTTCCTTAGCATTTTTTTTGAGCAGTTTATTAAAAGCTTTAGTAAGAGCTTAGTACAATTATGACTACGCCCTAATAGGGAGAGGTCGTATAATATATCGATTGGTAGACGTTAATAGCTCGTCTATGAATATATCGATAGAAGCAGTGAACATCGAAAGTAAAATCTTCGTTAGTAAAAGATATCGATACGAGCAGTGAAAATTGAAAGTAAATTCTCCGTTAGTAAAAGATTACAGAAAGATACTGTCACAAGATGAAGAATGATTACGCTTTTACTTGCAAGAATAGTGCAAGAGTGTGTATGCTTAAATTCAGCTTGAAAGAAAGTTTAGTACTTTATCTTTCTACTCGTAGTGCAAAGAGCAGAAAAGTGTGAATTATGTTCTCAACTGTCCAGAAGGATATGAGAAACACTTCTTTGAGAATGCAAATAGGTAATATGAAAAAATATGAAAATGTCTTACATTTTGCATTTGTTTTTTTGCATCCTGCAAATTATGTTAGTAGTATAATGTATGCATTATAATCCCAAACTGCTATTTAATGTCGCTTAATACAAAGTTGATTAATTCATAATACTCGCATTTATACCACGATAAAATGATTATAATTCAATTATAAATAGTATTTTTATCTCCAGTGGAGCATTAACATTTTTATTACGTTTGACAAATCGTGCCAATCCATTAATTGATCCATCATCATCCATATGAACGCTTTAATCCGAGTGAGTTATCGTCACATCTTTACAAGCGTGTTGCAGAGCTGTATAGGTGTCCAAAAACGGGGACCTCGTTAAACCCTTCATTTATCAACTGGGATTGAACAAAAAAAAATCTCATGTCAGGAAAATCACGCAGCATTAATTTCCCAGGAGACAGAAGTGTCATAGACGTGTCGAAACGACACACGGCAGAGAAACGTACTGAACTTTAACCAACTGGTTTTGCGGCAAAGGTAAGAATAGTAATAAGTTATTAAATCTAAGGGACATCAAAATATGAATATGCATTTAAAATGTTAACATTACAGTAACAGTACAGTACACAAACTGAAATATTTCGAAATCAGGGAATTTTGTCCACGAATATGCCCTTTCATTAGGAATATGGTGGCTTCTTCGCGACTTACTAATATACTCGTATGCGACTAAATATTTACATTAGTAAATGTAAGTAAACAAACATTATTTGAACAAATATACAAATTAGTTATTAGTATAACTCAAAAGAAAATTTTCGTAACTGGTGGAACGTGGGACTGTATGTACTAGACGGCTATTCCTATCTTTGTGAAAATACAGGCGTAGTGTTATGTTATCGTTACATAATCGAAAAATCGAAGAATTAAAATCCAAAACCATACTTCTTAATAGCGGTACAAGACGTGAGACGTTATTTTGAAGCAGATAGTGAAATGATACCGTTAAATTGACACCATGGAAACGAGAGAGGTAATCCAATTTATTTAGTGAATGATACCGATAGAATTCCCTGAAATTCACTGTAAAGACACGACTCCATTCGAACGTATAAGTTCATTGGATCTTACATCTGTAATTAATTCAATAAAGTGTCGTCCCACCAAAAAAATTCAAATGGACCCTCATTTATTTTGAACTTTTCATTGAATTCCTAATTTACGACTTGGTATTCGTAGAGACGCGATCTAAAACGTCAATAACTGTCAAGTGCTCGCAGCCGTTAACTTCGTTACCTGTCTGTCTGAGACGTATCAAAAGAATGTATATAAGAAATACTTTTCGCTTGCTCGTTCTGAAGTTTAAACGAACTTTTATTAAATTTACGTTTAATTTTAAAAATAAATGTACATTCAACATTATTATCTGCGCCTTCTGCATACCCCGTAAGGAACCTGGCGTAACTATATGTGAATATTTAACTATGTAATCGAACTGTATTTGATACTGATATCGATAATTACATCAATACATATTCGTTATTGTATTTGAAAAAGGGAATAAGTCAGTAATTCAACTAAGTTTTTTTAATAATTTATAAATATAAATAAATTTTAATAAAAACTCGTATTTATGAAAGTGAATACAATTTGATAGAAAATTGTTCTTATAGAATAAGAAAATATTTTAATGTCGCCATCAAACGACTTTACGTTGAATGGCTGGAGTCCCATGCGAATACCATGAGCATATTTTTATTAACGCAATAAGAAAAAAAAAATTGTAGATTGATCATAATAACTTCTTACCAAATAATTGTAAATATTGCAATAGTTGTAATATTGCAATTGTAATAGTTATCAGTACCTACAATAACGTCTTTTCCATATGGCTATTACTGGCCTCTGTAGGGGAATTTGGAAGTAGCAATACTAAACTTACCGTCCAAGCTCTATGTTAATTAACTGCGTTTGGGACCGTTATGGTAACTTCAAAATTAACAAGTCTCCCTATCAAAATGTCACCATCAAAACAAACGATTCCATCATCATAAAAGATAAACAGAGCAGAGATATGCAGTAAATGGTATAGAACTGAATTTTGGACACAGTATCTACAGTCTATAAAACGCACAAAAACATCCATTTAGTGATTGTTCCTTCAAGCGGTAGAATATTTTTTTTATTTCCGAGCAGCACTTCCATAGCATGACGTGATAAACCGTATCTTACATATTGCCTTAGTTTATAGGCTACAAAATAAACAAGACAGTGTCATTCCACTCGATTAAGCAGATTTCACTTGTCACAATAACAGACATACCCATAATGAGTCACCGATGAGAGCTTGATTATGTCTTAAAATCAAGTTGAAGGACTAACGGTAGCTATTAAAGAGGTCATTTTGAAATCACGCTGGAAATTAAGGCAAATGCAGCACGAACCAACACTTCTCTTTCAACATTTTTAGATTTCCCACCATGGTGAAATAAAAGTGTAACTACATCACATCCGACATTTTCCGGTAACATACTCATCGACGCTCGCATAAAATACACGAAAATTCCAGCCATATTTCCCAACTGCAGAAGTTTTTCTCCGCGCTGTGTCGCAAAAAGTAAATTTTCGTTTGACGTCTGACTTTGCGAAGGTTTTATCTAGATTTTTTGGGTTTTATATCTCCCATTTTTTTTCAGTTTTATGAGAGCTTGATATGTTAGCGAATTTAAAACGCTCTTGGCTTAAGCGAATCGTTCTTTTGCGTGTTTTTTGGCTTCAATGTTTAAAAATTTAAAGTTTTCTTAAAACAATGTTACCGATATGCAAATTACACTAGGTAGAAGGCTTAAGGTCAAGATTGTAAGTCGTATATTTTCTGTATTGTTAAGTAATACTCGATGAGGTGTTTTTCTAATTTAAATACATTCAGTTATATATTTTATTTCAGTCATAATTCTCTTTTGCACGTTTGTTATGTAGAAAATTGTGTATTAATTAGTTGTAATTATATCAGTTATTAAATAAAATACCTTTAATGTTTGCTCCTTTCTCAAATCTGTTATCGTATACATATGTATTCGTACATTGCATTCAATATGTAGTGTTTACAGACTTCATTTTTTTCTTGTGATACTCTTTTTTTTATATTTAGCTTAGCAAAAAGGCAGACGCGCCACCTGCTGGTAAGTGGTCACCTCGCCTATGGACATTTGCAACACCCGAAGAGTGGCCAATGCTTTACCGGCTTTGAAGGAGAGCTCTCTTTGTGCTTTTCTTGAAGAACCTCATGTCATAATGCTCCGGAAAAACCGCGGATGGAAGCTCATTCCACATTTCGTAGGTGTGCGGCAAAAAGGATCGTGAAAACCGAACTGTGGAGGACCGTCACCTCATAAATCCGTTTTAGTGCTTAGTTATGACGTGGTTTCATCATCAAAATTTACATGAAGTTAAATTATTCCATCGACCGTTATAAGTCTTCCGATACAGTACTGAAACCAATAGTTACGTGGAGGTCCAAAGTTGATGGATATTGATGAAACTTCCCTCTGAAACTTGATCGGCTGGGTAACTGTTCGTTTTGGCCAATTAAGTAAGTAGCTCGAGCAACACTATATCGTGTCAAGTTTCTTGAATAGTTTCATTAAAATAGTTTTGACGTTAAATGTGTATTTCAGGAATTATCTTTTTAAAAAATTGCCTAAAGCTCTTTAATAAACTTTCCTACAGCGGCAGTAATCCCATTTGTCATTGCTGCAAGGAAAATATTATATTCGAATAGTGGAATTTGGTTTTACCTCTCCTTTTTCCACGCTTTTCTCGTTAATTAAGAGGACTTATCAGCAAGCAAGAATCATAAAGCCTTATTGTGTTTTTGGACTTAAACTTGTACACATTCTCATAGAGCATTGCACCTTACTCACATATTCAAGCATAGATCGATTATCTCGTCTTTAGTTTTTTATAATATAATTACGTTTCAATTAACTGTTCTTTTTTTAAATTCTTTTTTGGTTTCGGCTTCCTTAGAGTTGAGATTTTCTATTTCTATTGTAGTACTACTTCTGTAAAATGTATATTGTCCATGCAATATGTTGTGCGCTTTGGGTAGTTCTGCCATCTAGGGTCTGGCTACTACTAGACAATCAAAGGCTGAATGTTAACATACATATATTTCAATACTAGATAAATGTTAGCGGTGATAAAGCTATCCATTAAGTCTACGTGTTCATTAAGTGATTCTATATCACAATTCAGCACAATAAAAATTTTACCACAACCGAAGCACCATCAAATTTATTTGGACCAACATTTAGAAACGCTTCATTTACCGACTAATCTATCATCTAGACAACACGACCATTATTTTGATCGACTCCCTTTGTCAAATGGATGTGCAATTTGTTAAATGTTAGACCCAATGTACTTTAATATGACGTGTAAAAAATTGTTTTTAAACCGTTCGTTTGTATGTTTGATCGTTCTTTATGTTAACAATTTTAACAATATTTCTTTTAATGATAACATTTCGCTCATTTGCGACTAGAGTGTAATATCTCAAATACTCTATCTTTTAGAAAACAGTTCAGAAAATTTGTGCAAGTACATTGATAAAAAAGTACATCAATCGTTAAACATTGATTGACTGTGAAATATTAAATGACTGTGAACTGTAAACTCTATAAGATAAAAATTTGCTTCACGACACGCAGGGCAGAAAATATCTAGAATTCTAAAACGTTGGTTTTATCAATGGTCTCTATATGGGTCACTGGCACCATTTTACCGTCCTATTTTTTTTCCTTTCAGGCCATGTTCCGTTCTGCAATGATACTTTAGTAACAGCATGGTATTTCATCGTTCATTTCTCAGCTTTTGAACTCGCTACATACCGGCTGCATATATCCAGCACTTACTGTTGGGGTGACAAGCATTATATATTTTACATATCAAACGACTTGTATGTACACGAGCTGTCTGTAAGCAACAATAATTTAAATAATCGGATAGTTTACAAAATTATCTAGTTTTCTAAGACGCGTGCTTTTAATTTCAATTGACATGTGTCAGTGCTGACATATGTAAATTTAAT
>DWJK01003179.1:0-13474 GCA_018248815.1 Croniades pieria auraria
CACATCGAAAATAAGTAAAGAAAAAAGTTATTTTTCACCTATAGCCCTACGATATAACCATACACATCCGATCAGTTTGTAACGTCAATTAAATAGATACTAGTTCACATCGAAAATAAGTAAAGAAAAAAGTTATTTTTCACCTATAGCCCTACGATATAACCATACACATCCGATCAGTTGTAACGTCAATTAAATAGATACTAGTTCACATCGAAAATAAGTAAAGAAATAAGTTATTTTTCACCTATAGCCCTACGATATAACCATGAACATCCGATCACTTGTAACGTCATCTAAATAGGTAGCGGTTGCCGCTGCGAGCGACGAGAGTTCCGCGCTTAGAATTAGTTCGGCATAATTGGTCGTCGCGTGCACAGCCGTGGGAACGGCTGGCGGGATGCGACCAACACCGGCCATCGTGATTACCGCCGTGAGATATTTGATTTGGTGTAACAAAACATCACGTATCATATCAACTGAATTTCATGCTGCATACTTTGAAGTTGATTGTGATTTGATCTTACCTTAGTTTTGTTTTTGCTTGGAAGAAATTACTCCTGTGTGTTATGTCACTATGTAGAAATATTAAAGGTAATATCACGCTTGTAATCCCTGAAGGGTTAGGCAGAAATATGTAGAAATATTCCTGTTCTATTTATCGTAAAGTTGATACGAGTGGAAATCCATTCACCAGCCTGTAAAGGTCTCTATTAGAAATAGACTTCCCCTAATCAGCACCACTGCACCCAGTTAGAGTTTTTCGAAACCCGCTGTCTACTTCATTATTAGGTTGGCACGTTGCAGACATCAATTTTATTTTATCTTCGGAGTCACCGACTTTCTTCAGTTACTGTATTAATACTCTTCAGTCTCGTATGTCAGTTATCCAATTCTAATTAAATGCCAGTAAAATGATATTAAAAAATGTCAAACGTATCTCTACCTCATATCTCTTTCTTCAATTGTTATAAATTTTCCTTCTTATCTTCTTTCATTGTATTAACTCGTCTCGAGTTATTTCTAGATGTCAGTTAAAATAAATTGTTGCGTGCCAAATCACAATCACTAATAGACATGATAACTGTTGTTAGCCGTGTTTTAATTTGTTGTATCTTTACAACAATGTTGTCAGCGGCATAATTGTAGTTCGCATTCTTCTATAATTATCAATTATATTGGTACTTAACAGTAATTACGTGGAAGTTGTTATTTAATCACTGTGAAACAAATATGTTGTTGGAATTGAATTTTTAACATACATGGATGTTTGGATAATCGTTGTTTACGCGCAGACATTTTTGACCAAGGAGCAGTGGTTAATACGGGGCCAGTTTTAAAATACTTTAGACGTAACTGTGAAGATATCATACTAGTTCACCTTCGCCCTTAGAGCATCTCACACGTAACTTAAACCCGCGGCAGAAGCACAGTTCTGTATCGTTGGGTTCATTTCTCAGATATTTACGGTTCTTATCTAAAACAAACTAGCCATTAATTAATGCGTGCGAAAGCGTGTCTCGTAGAAAAAAGTAAAAGTGCAAGGCGTTATTGCGTCGAATCGATCAACAACTTTAGGTAAGACGCTTCCAAATTGATCGTTAGGCGATGATCAGCAAACGAACTGTTTGCCAGCATATCAAATAGAAGTACATGAAGAGATTCCAAGTGATTCTACGGTTAAATGTCTGGTAAGTGTTTATATCGTCTCCGCCGCGACCTCGCTGCGATCGTCGAGAGCTCGTGATGAAAGACCTAGTAGAGTATACCTAGGCTCGAAATATACCTGAATTAAACTGGTACATTCTACATTCCTAAAATAAAAAAAAAGAGCGAAATCTATACGTTTCCTTATAACTGTTTTTATTTTATTTCAAATCGATAAATATCTTATCGACCGCAACTACGCTTTCCTTACAATCGTCGCTGTTGATATTACCCATATTATTCTCGGAAACTACTATTTTTGTCGTATATTGTCATTGATAACACAAGATATTGGTTTGACGAATCTCTATAAATAGCGATGGAAAGTTATTTGTCTACTTATATACCGATATCAATATACTCTATTCATTCCATATAATATATATTTCATACAACATATAATCTTCATAGTATATATTCCGAATCTACTTTATATACGAATAAATCAAACACGGGCGCTTGGGAGTATCGGTTGTCAGAAGCTTTCGAAGCTGGCGTACGAATATGAGGAGACTGAGTAATATAGAAGAACGTCAGGTCTGCAAGAAAGAGATATTTGACACTCAGCGTTATCAGCCTACGCCATCAGGGTTGCAGCGTGATGATATAATAATAATACAATTGATATAAGTGTACTTTAAGTTTCGATGCAATCATTTATCTACTAATGTTATGTACTAGCGGTATTTCACGCGGCATAACACGAGGCATTTCACATGTACATCTTGAAAATCATCTCTGTGACCAGTCCAATGAAGAAGTTAAATCCGCGGTTGGACGGGTGGATTATTCACTTGATGGATACTAAATAGATATAAAGGAGGTAGAGCCTCGTCTTTGGAAAAGGCTTTTATCTATGGAACATACAGACAAGTTAAAACAAATCAAATACTTTTTTGAAGTATCAAAAAACGAAAAAGTTTAAATTTAGGCATCCAATTTTTATTGCAGTACCAAATGAATGAAAAAAAAACTGTTTTATAGCGCTGAAAGCTTTAAAATTGAGACGTGCGAGTTAGACACAGCGTGTGTATTGGAAGAGGCGAAAGTTAGACGACGTTAATATATGAAGCCTGTTGAAAGACGAACACAATAAACATTAACGACAAACTTTAACTAAGTCCCAAATCACGTTTATACAATTAACTCTCTAGACTTTACAACGAAGCGCTCACAGCTCTGGCGTGGTGGGACTTCGCAAATGATTTGCACGTTAAGCAAACCCGAATCAATCAGGTTTTAATTGTTGATAAACAATGAAAAATATATGCACACTGCACGTTCCGATGCTCTCCCTGTTTTCATAAAACTAACGATAAATTTAATCGGGGATCTTGGGAGTGGTTCTGACTGATAGATTGACTGATCTGCTGATACAGCTGTCGGTACTTCAAATGTCAGATGAGTTCCCCACTCAGTAGAAGAAAAAATAATTTCAATAGAGGATCTACGTTCGTGCTTATTAATAATTGATTTTGTTTAAATCATGTCTAACAACCATACTAAATTAGTATCTATTAATTGCTAATATTTTTTTAATCAAGTGATGGATTGCTATTTCGCCTCGATGGAAAGCGCAGATGCGTTTGAAGATGGAACACGCATGTCTTGTAAATGACGTTCACCGGTCCAGTGTTATTCATTATATCTAGGATGAATAACTATTTGTCGCTAGGTATCTTCTGCCTGCCCCGTTATGGTCTGGCGTGATGACAAAATAGTAATACATAACAATCTATGTTTGCTTGTGAACCTATAAGTATATGTTCGTCTTAACGCTGTTGTAAAACATGGCCCCCTTTACGTTAGCTCACTGCAATACTTTTTCTATAATCAATTATCTGAGATGTTTCCAGTTGTAGAGACAGTCACGTTTCTAATTATCTCATATTAGTTCGTTTTTTACGCGAACGAATAGATTCGTGACGCGGAGTTACATTTAGATCTCAATGTATTTCTTCCTTCCAGCTCGAAATATTAACGGAGTATTTTGTTCAAGAGATATGTATATGAAGACAGTTGTTGTAAAAAACGCGTTCCCTGCTTAAGCCGATAGGGACTAGGTGTGATGATATGGTTATAGTAAGATTTTATTGTACGATAGGTGAAGAAGAACAAGAATAGGGGAACAAGAAGAAGCAGTTCGAGAAGAAGGGAAGAAATAAGTTCGAGAGAAAGAAGTTCGAGAAGAAAACAAAAGGAAGAAAATATTGGAGAAAACAGAAACGATAAAGATGGAGGAGCAGTGAAAAAGAAAATGGAAAAAAGGAGAACAAGAAGTCAAAAGCGTATAAAGGGAGAAGGGAGTTCAGCGGGAGAGCAGTGAGATAGCGGGGGAACAAGCGACAGAAGACAGTTAAAGTGACAATGACAATATATCAAACAATGACAAGAAACTGCATTTCAGCGCTATCTGTAATATAACATTGCATTTTACATGTACATTTCACATCGCTTTATTCGATGAGAAATTCCGATGATGATTTTGTAACGGTACAATTCACACTGTACGAATGCGGTTACAGACATAGTGCAGATCATAACGTAATCATTTACACATCAGGAAAAAATTACACTGATTTGTGGATTTTTTACGATTTTTAAAAATCACATTAACTCATGTCTGGGAAAATATAGCAGATATAAAAAACAAGAGACGAAAGATAAGTCGGCCGTACAAATCCAACTTGCAGGCAATTTTCGACTTTCAACTAAAGGTCTGCCGTGAGATCCTTGTTCGGAGTGTGGATGGCACCAATTTGAAGTTTATCAAGATAGTTTAGATAATAATTTTATACGCGGAAGAATGAATCTGTGTTCATTACTATATTCTATTTTTTAAATATTTATAAACGTGCGCCCATTTCTTTTATAGAAAAATAAGAGATCAACTAAGGACTTACACTTGACAATATCGATCTGCCTGTAATATATAGCGATGGTAACAGCCATGTTATGAATGGTATATGGATAGTAACGGAAGGAATGGAACGGAAGGAACGGAACGGAATTAACACTTTTCCTTGTCAACTTGACCTCATTAAGTATAAAAGATAACAAGAATATGGTTAAAGGAAAGATTTGTTATGAACTATAATTTACTCAAAATAGTATTACACCTTCCTTTTAAAAACAGAAAAGGCTCGGGAAAATGAGCGTAGGCCGATATTCTAATAGGTAAACTGACCACTAATTAAAACATCTGGATTTGGTTCGATTCAAGAGGCCTATGACTGGTTGGATTGTCGCCGATTAGAAAAGACTATGCCCAGCAGTGGGTTTATTTAGCTGATGAAGGCATGCATCAAACGTTATGATAAATTCTACACACATATGTATTTAACAAAGTGTGGACAGAAATATGTTGAAAAATAGTCTTATGAAGGCGTTCTTGACTATTAAGTCTTAAACATTAAGATGATATTTTAATAATAAGTAAAGTAACTTTGAAATAATCACTAAACTATAAACGAACTATTAAAATAGAAATCTGTAACAATAAGAACTATGTATTGCTAACAAACTACTTGGCAATTTGATAAATAAAATTAGCTATTCATAACAATGTTTTTTACACCTCTATTTCATGGTGGGACGTATAATTCGTGAAACGTGAAAGTGTTACCACACTTCGCTGACTATCTCTTCGGGAATTACAGTCGCGATGTTATATGACAATTATATTTAAGTATATAGACCTTGGAAAACATCGTATAGAACGCCCTTCAGCTAGATGGAGTGGCAATATACACAAAGTGGCTGGCAGCGGTTGAATACGAAGAGCTGAAGATCGAGCTCAGTGGCGTGCTATTGGAGCCTACGTCCATGATGATGTTGATGTTGATACTAATGATGATGATAATAATGATGATGATGATATAGGAATTATATTTGAGTATTGTAGAATAAAGCAGTATCTCGGTTACGTAGACCGCGCGTCAGAGCTCGTGATGCCGGCGCGCGCCGCCGTCACGCGCCCGCGGCCTCTGCACGAGCGGCGAGAGACGGACTTGGTCCTTCCTGAAAGTATAACAATATGACGCTTGTATTGCCTCCAAGAGGTAGGCAGAAGCGTATAGTACAGTCCCACGACTGACCAGTTGTTTAATACGTTACTTCATGGAATATGTAGTGAGATTATTGTTGTACATCAAGCGGAAGTTCAGACCCAAAACTATTTTTTTTTTGACATGTTAGTTACGACTAAAGAACGATTGTTTACTAGACATTTTCAGTTAACCCAACCCAAGTACACCGTGCGGTACCCAACCGGATACACCATCAACGAGGAAATTAAGTTTCTGCTTCGCTAAAGTATAACTGAAATGAGAAATGAGGCGATCCGACAGAGAAGCAAAGTTATCGACATAGCCCAAAAGATTAGCAAGCCGAAGTGGTAGTGGGCTGGTCCCATCTGTCGCAGAATCGACAGCCGCTGGAGCAGATGTGTTCTGAAGTGGAAACCGCGACTTGGCAAACGTAGCGTGGGACGCCCTCCAGCCAGGTGAAGTGACGATATACGCAAAGTGGCTGGCAGTAGTTAGATACAAAGAGCTGAAGTCGAGCTCAGTGGCATGCCATTGGAGAGGCCTATGTCCAGCAGTGGACGGGAGTAAGCTGATGATGAAAGTATAACTATTTTAATATTATCCTTCCATGCATAGGTGTATTGTCAGAGAAGTTTTAGCGTGTTTACAGTATTCGTTTCAACAAGAATACGACACATGTACATACATATATTCCCTTATTTCTTAGAGTAGGTATATACTTTTTGTGTCAAAACAATCTTTTATTTATCTCTTGATAATTACTTTACGATGGTTTTAAGAAAATGTACTTCATTTTAATAAGACAAACATCACTGGCTAGAAATTTAGCTGCTTTGTTTTCTAAATCCGTCTGTCATATTTCAAAGCTTTGTTAAGTCAGATTTCCATATAATACAGCTATCAGATAGTTGGTTGCTATCTTAGCAATCCAGTTATTAAAGAAATTTGTTATACTCCCGACGAGGTTGTTCCGGGTGCAGAACAGTTTGGAAGTCAAACTCTAACATTATGAAAACACTCCATGTTCTTCAAAGGGTCTTAAGGTCCGCAGATGAGTTCTCATTTATCGAGAAGCTGCAACGAAGTACCTACATTCAACTTCTAGACTCTGCAAAACCTTTTTCGATCATATCTTAATCGTGGACTCGAAATTTTAAAATATGAACCGCTGAGTTTATAAAATACTTAAACTTACTATAGCTTGTTTGTACCAATAAAATCTTATTTACTTTATACAAAACGGATAAGTAAAATAAAAAAATAATAGGTTAATGTAATTTAAGATTTAAGTCCGTCCCTGTGCCTCGCTCGCCACAGGCGATAGTTTTCCCACGGTCGCGGCCGGCCGCTTCGTGGCCAACTATAGCTGCCATTTGCATGCTCCCCCCCACTGCCTACCGTATTACCCGGCCAATTCATCAAACCACCAACATCTATACATTACACCCACTAACACTCCCAACTCAACTCGGTCGGGTTATACGCTTTAAAAAGATCTTTGTTCGCGACTGCTATCTCAGAGATATATCATGTCAATCACTCACAACCTTTATTGGAGCTACGCCTCTCGAAATTAGACAGATCTTCTCAATTAACAAAGCTCTGCATTTAACTAAGTTATACACTCCATAATTATCTAAATCAGATGCCGACTCCACTAAACGAATCGTAGTAAGCCCAATTTGTTCTGGAACACCTTCATAATGGGTAGACACGTCACTGGATAAAATTTTTCTGAATCATTGTCCAGTTTCTGTGAAAAATTCGACACAAGGTCAATTGATCTGATACCAATGTTGCAACGTCCTGGAGATATCAGTTACGATGACAATATTTAAAATATAAATGTTACGATAAACAGCTGCTGCTGGATATTCGACACCGGCTAATGATTTCCCGATGTTATTATTTAAGGGTACACATTTTTTAAAACCATCGCAAACACCAGATCTCGCTCAAGACAAGAAAATCCATGAGGCGGAACAATTAACAAAACAAACATTTATTTCGCGGCTAAATAGAATCCGGAACGTTTTGTTTGCAAGGCTATCAGTTATTTCAACTTGATGGCTGTGTAATTATTTGACAAACTGTTAAAAAAATAAGCAAAAACATTGACGAAAAATCGACAAGACTGGACGTCAAAACTCATACAAAACAGTTGCTACCTTCAAATCTAATTTTCTATTATATTCCAGTAAACATTTGTGTTTTCGTTCACAAGCGGTAGATCTTTTCTTCCTAAGTCTATAACAAAGGATTCATTATCAAGGGCTATTAAGGGTTATGGTTAAATGTCTGCCGGAGAAGCCTTTATCACTGTAATTACGGAAACATAATCAGTAGGAGTACCGCCCATGGCAATCCTAACTTAGTCTATTAAATTTGAACCCTACTTCGTCAACTCTTTGTAAAATTTTTCTAATCTTCACTCGTGTGTTTTTCGGTAAAAGAAAGACAATACTGCGCCCGGTGTATGGCAATATGCTCGTCGCCAATTGTGGAACGTAAACGTAATTGGTGAAACGTAGGAATGTGCTACACTCCTCTGCCTTCCCTTGAAGACTACAGGCGTAATGTTACGTTATAGATGTTAATAGTAAGAGCGACAATAGTATTGTAGAAGTGATTATAATGCGTGTGGCTTTGGTATTTGTGGTGGTGGGTAAAGTCACGCGGCATATTTATAATAGCCTTGTTTTCATCGTTATAACCTGTTTAAGCTCACTGGGCCTTCACCAATCAGCGTCACTTTGCCAGGTTCTGCGATTTCTGCATTCAGTTAACTTCCTATCTCTTTCTTAGATTCTAGACCAACTGATTGCGAGGAGACCTGTCCGAATTATAATTTCGACTAAAATAAATAGGGATTCAGAAATGTAAACAAACAGTGAAACAGATAATTGAATTATATCTGGGAGTACACGGTTTAAAATTCAGGGTAATCTACTCATGCATCCGGATATGCAAACGGATGGAAATCCATTGAGGCAAAGAGCAAGAGCACTTTCTGACCTCGCAAGAACTAGTCACGAAGAGATAAATAAAGCTACTATTTATGTATCACAGATCCCACACAATAGTAAATGACTGTCTTCTACAAATATAATGACTAACCTCCCGATCGGCAGTCGCGCTCGTAACCACTTGACCAACGAGGCCGTCAAAATGACTATATATAAAGGATTATTCTGCACCATTACTGAGTGCTTGAACTGGGATTCACTTTGCCTTTCCCTTAACGCAGCATCATTATCATTATTTTTATTATCATTAACAGAATCAAATCAATAATCCTTTTATCTTTCCAATATTGCTCACGAATCATCTTTCAAACGCGTGAAGAATGAAGACCACCATCTTCCGTAATGGTCAAATGCTGTTTAATAAGCTTTACAAATCTTATGGAACATGTTCTGCATATCATCAAAAAGACAGCAAGAAGGAAACAGGGTGATACTGCTGGATAAGACACGGGACCGAAGGGAGTGGTTGACAAAGAATTCGTCGGTGTTCTAGTGTTGCAAGTATCCAAAACAGACATTGGACAGTTGCCAGGGTGCCTCTTTGCTGCAATTTCTTAAGAAAGAGTGTGAAAGTTCATCTATTGTATCATAGTAGTTGGCGAGCAGTGGCTGAAATTCGACCATAAATCATTAAATATTATGTTTGAAGATTATTGAGGATTCTTATGTATAACATTTCCATTAATCTCTAATCTGTGCTACTGCTTGACCACACAAACTTATGTGTCTGACATTGGAAGTGAGAGGGTAAATAAAAATGTTCTATTTCATCTTATCTATTTGAAATGTTTTGGCTTTTTGCATTTTCTATTTATAATATATAAATGTTACCTATCCGAAAACACACTCCTTCGCGCGCACAATATTCTTGAAAAATGGTATGAACATTTCTCTTTACGTAATAATATAACGATTATTTGTTACTCAATTGATTATTTCCTTCGGCGTTTTATCGATTAACAAAGTATTTGAGACACTTACGACCAGTAGTGGACGGGAATAAGCTGATTATGTTGATGCTGATAACGGTGATGATGCTAAAGTAGCGACAATGCTGAAGATTATTCTAACGCCGATGATAACGATGACGATTTGATTAAAATCTGATGATGATTTTATAGAATCTGTGATGTGAACATTTACGAAGGTTCTGGAGGTGGCGATCAATTGATCATAGCACGTAACGTATAGCTTTACAATACAATAGACAAAAAAGTTGTTACTCAAACAATATCACTGACAAAAAAACAAAAAAACGCCCATCATTATTCAGCGTTTCGCGAATTGACAAAAAAAGAAGAAATAAAGCTATCACTATTTAAGATGTGGCCAGTTATTCGCGATTTTATTGAGAAAAGAGATCGTCTCCCGTTCCCACGGCCAGGTTTCCGGCCGAGGCGAATTTTGACAGAGAACTACGGAATTACTAACAACTTCTGTACAGATAGCAAAAATACAAACTTAAAAATTCGCCTTCATCAACTTATTGCACTAATCATTACATTACGTTAACGAATAAATGATGAGTAATATTGAATTCAGCAGAGATAATAGAAATATCGATCGCCAGATAATAAATTAAGAAGTTTAAAATGACACATAAATGTCAAATGGAAACAAAAGGTGTCAGTACTCTTGACAGCGATTTCTACCCGTTGACTGATTTGATTAGATTAAAGAACTGATAAAATAGACTAAACAGAAGATACTTATGGCTCTTTTCTAAGATATCTTAGTCTTTTTACTTATTCGAAGCACAGCAAACAATTTTATTGTATTTGGTTATAAAGGAATAGATGATATTCTTCAACATCTATAATGAGACAAAAAGTTTTCCAAATATGATCCAACTGCCTCCGCAGCATTGTTAACAACTATTAAATTGAAAACGTAAATTTAGTGCAAAAAGAAATGAATAACAAATCGAACAGAAGTACCGTGAAATTATATCTACCATTACAACGCGTCTGCGATATTATCGCATTTCTTTCACAGCGTCCACACTTCTACGCAAAAATCAATAATCCGTAAATCGTTTCCTAACTAATCGAGTCCTAACTGTACAATAACGGTTACTTAAAGATTGAATCACTCGCAAGAAGTCTTACAACCGTGACGATTAACTCGTTATTATACATCCTAGAATACATTAGAAGTTGTCACTTCTTGTAGAGTTGTCAGATCATCATATCATAACTCACCGTTACAATAACTTAAATGCAGATAAACGAATAACTTAACGCCTATTATAACATAACTTTTTGCACTTACCAAGTTCATTGAACATACATTTTCATGTAATAGGTTTCTTTTATTCGTATTACATTATCTACTTTTAATTGACTTCTAGGTACCCTAATTTCCTTTTGCGAGACCTGTGTCCAATGATAAAACGTTAAAATCATAGACAATGAAGATAAATCCATCATATTACCAGTAGTAAGCAAATAGACATAGCACTGAAAGACACTGCAAGATCTGTTTGAGGTCATTTGTATATTTAGTGTAAGTACATATTCGTAGTATTTATTACTCTTTGTATACTTAGTGTAAGTACATATTTGTATATTTATTACTATTTAATTTTGTATATTTAGTGTAAGTACATATTTGTATATTTAATACTATTTAATTTTGTATATTTAGTGTAAGTACATATTTGTATATTTATTACTATTTGTATATTTAGTGTAAGTACATGTTTGTATATTTATTACTATTTCTACATTTAGTGTAATGTTCATTATTGTGGTTAAAGTTAGTTTATCCTCTATAAAGTCGTTACCAATTAAAGCCTCCTCAAATCAATTACGTTTTAAACTAAAAGCCGTAAAATACTGTAAATAAATAATACGTGAAATATCTATAAGAAGCTTTGATAAACCAAGCCGTCATACTTACGAGTCGCGCAAAAATCAATACCAGCACGACAGTACATGAAATTTTTTTTCTATCCATAAATAGACAAATAAAAATGAATTTTCAATAATACTATTTTGCTGTCGCTACCGTCCGAAGTATCGGCTCGGCTATTAATTATGCGCGGGCGCCACAAACTAGTTTTGTGAACCGTCCATCAATACTCCGATACGAGTTTTATCGAGTGGCTTATTCTTACAGTTTAATATGAAATAACTGTTCCCTATTGTACTTACTTTAGTACAGTAAATAGAAAAACATTACTAGTACGTTTTTTACTTTATAACCGTTATCATTATGTACGTTACTTAGATGTACAATTCCGATTATACTCAAATTTTGCGTCATAATTACTTTATATCTTAATTATCATCATGTTTTGATCGTTCCGGTCCTGGATGTCAGCTTTCAGAATGACAAGATTAAGGCCAAAATCTGCCACGCTGGCCAAGTGCGTATTAAGTCTTTACACGCTTAAAAGAACGTATAGAAGAACTTGAAGATATACAGATTTCCTCGCGATCTTTTCCTTTACCCTTTCTATATAAAAAAAATTATCAAATGTCAATGATAAATAATTGCAGCGCGTGTTAAATAAATAAATGAGAACCAATTTAAATTATGGGGATTAAATAGCTGCCGTGAAAACCGCGAAACGCATAGGTAAATAAAGAAAAAAAAACTCCATTGAGCAGCTATTTTATGGCGGAAACTACAGAACTATTTTTGAAAGTTTGTTGTTACGACATCCTGTTTTTATTGACTACTTTACTTAACTAATAGGTAGTGTTACATAAAAGGATGAAAAACTTCAGCTGTTTTTTGGGGACGTGAGAATCGGAGGGGCTATTTTTTATTGTATGCATAATCGCGAATTTTTTGTTGTAAATTGTTAAGTTGGTTTTTGTCGAAATCCGTAATCGTGAGGCACACGATTCATTTCCGGTTGACTTAACTGAATTTTGTCGATGTTTTGAAATTGTTGTAGCGCGTGCCCACTTTCGAGATATTTACACTAAAATGCCAGGAAATAGTGCAGTTCACTTTGCATTAATCAAACAATCATCATCATCGTCATCATCATCAGCCTACTCCCGTCCACTGCTGGAAATAGGCCTCTCCAATGGCACGCCATTGAATCAAACGATTTGAAGATAAAAAACACAATTTCCTTTATCACTTTTTCTCATTCCACTCTTAGAACTCGGGTCGCCTCTCATAATGAGAGGGTTAAGGGCATAGTCTGCCACGCTGGCCATTTACGATTGCAAATGTATTGTGATTTTTTTAAATACAAAAGTGAGTTATTGAGGCGTGATGTAGGATTTAAAAAATCTGTTGTAACAATAGAATGTCGTATTTTTTTAAAGGGAATCTTTAATCGACCTTTTTTCGGAGTTTTCAGTTTGTTAAATTGTTTAGCTTCTTCATTTCGTTCATTCTTGTTTATTTTTAATTTCTCTGCTTATTAATATGTCACTTAATTATACCATCGCTATTAAAGGAAATCGCTATTAATAATTTCCTTATATGACTCAACAAATCTTCTCATATTGACAGTTATGTTTTTAAGACAAAGAGAATTGTCGTAAACTAATAACTAATTAAAAACTCATTAAAGTAAACAGATCGAGTGTTGATAATTGTAACAGCAGCAAGGTTTTGTTATTAATTATTAATAATTAAATCATTAAAATAAGCAGCGATAGCCTAGTGGTTTGAAATTCGACCTCTCACTCCGGGAGACCGGGTTCAAATCCTAGCGCGCACCTC
>DWJK01003180.1:0-13472 GCA_018248815.1 Croniades pieria auraria
TTGGAAGATGGGTCTCCTCTCATATTGTGAGGGTTAAGGCCATAGCACGTTGGCCAATTGCGAGTTGGCAGACTTCACATACCGTTGATTTTTATTTATAATTTTTAAGCTATCCAGGTTTCCTCATGGTGTTTTCCTTCATCTTTAGCAAGTTACATTTAAATTTAAAACGCACTTTCTTGTAAAGAGGTGCGCGCCATGGATTTGAGCCCAGCACCCCTGGAGTGAGAGGCTGAATTCTTAACCCTAGGCTATCACTGCTTCTGCTGCTACCGCTTTACCCAACACCTTACAACACCACCAACAACTTACAGATCCCTAAATGCTTCTGTTTAAAAGCAAAAGAATATTACGATCTCTATATTTCTAAAACCTTTCATTACTATATCTTTACAGTTTTCAGTTGTACATCGGTTGAACTAGGAGCTAAGAGATTGGTTTGATTGAAAATTAAGTTTCTATTTTCAAACTTTTGTGATCGCTATTCAGTTCACATTCAGATTCTGGCTTCTTCTGCATATAAGTGTATTAAAGGCCTCGTCTGTTGCCATCGTGGTAAAAGGATTAACTAGTCATCGTGAATAATTTTTTGATAGCCCTGGGGCATCTAATTTATGTGCATGTGCAAGTAAGTACATAGCTTGAGGCTACTTTGATAAACCAAAGGTTCAGGTTTATGTAAACGGTTACCATTCCGCTAAGGTTAAATTCCGGGCACAACCAGGTGACGCATGCAGGCAGCATGATGATGAATTCTATAGTCCAGAATTATCTGTGCAAATCAACCTTATACAGCAATATTATCAAGGGTAATGTAATCGCAATATGAAATTAAGGTCCGTTAAACAAAATGAAACAACTATGCCTTGGTTTTATTGACGGGCGTTAAGAGGGTCGGTTAAGACGGGCAAGGATTAAGTCGCTTTAGTCCGAGGGCTTTTGGGAGCGAATCGTCAAGCCTGCTGTAGCTTTGTGCAAATGGGAAGAAGACTTTGGATAACGTTACAAAATGCGGGCACTTCTTTACGATTTAGTCAACTTTTAAAAATTTTAGGGTGCAGTAGTCATTTTAGTCAAAAATAATAGCAATACATTTGTGATAAATTTTGATTATCACGAAAGGTAATAATACTAATTGTACCGTACTGACTGGTGAAATATTACTAATTCACCTGTTGTTATTTCATAATACTTAATAATATTATTAACACCTGGTATGAACTGAACTGACGGACACTATCAGCCTTATCCCTGTAGTCATGTCCGAGGTTGTTTGCAATTTCTCGTTTCCTGCTCTCCTTATAAAATTGAAGTATTTTTATGACTAGCTGTGCCCACGACTTCGTACGCGTAGGTTTAGTAAGTTTTAAAAATTAAATTGACATAACTCCTCTATTTGTTAACCGATTTAAATGAAAAAAACTCTAAATATTTAGTGAAGCCCATCACAATATATTCCTGAAAACTGCATCCAAATCAGATAAGCCGTTTCTGAGATTAGCGTGCAGAAACATATAGACATACAGGCCAAAAAACAAGCAGACAAAATGAAAAGACATTATGAATTTTTAAATATATTTGAAATGTACAGGCAGCGATTAGTTACCGATTTGTTGTCCGTGGAACACTACTCGTCTGTACAGAACCGCGCGGTGATATTGAATGGAAAGCTACTCTTAGTCATAATTAAAAGAAGCCAAAAACCGCTGGTCTGTATCCAATGTCCATGGGAGAAAATTTTCATATCCCGGCGTGGGAGTCGGAGAAAATAAATTAAAGTTCTTACGCTGCTTCGCAACACACGGACGACGTAACCGTGATTTATTGTTTAATTTGCACACATTTTTTGCCGGCCCGCTATTTTAGCGGCCACGGGCGGAATTTTCTAGAAACATTTAATGTTCCGCCGCGTCTACGCTTTTCGGCTATGCCCGCGTCAACGTCTGTCATATTTAAATTACCTTTAGCAATTGATTGAAATAAAAGAAATACAGAGCTTATGACGTCAGAAGGACGTGACATCATGCATGTAGTCCGCGGACGAGTAGGCAGAGGAGCTTAGTACTCTCCTACGTTACACCAGTTACGTTTACGGGGTGAGCCTATTACCATACGACGGGCGCAGATCCTGACTCCAACCCACTACTAAGAATTTCCGCTAGAAAATAAAATCAAGACAATCGTTATCTAATTCTATGCAAATCAGTTCCAACAGTCGAAATCGAAAATTAATCTAACGTGACTGAAACCTTCTCAAACAGCTAGAGTCTATAAAATAGTCATCAGTCTTTAGGCAATGCAGATATAGACCAATGATTCTCCTTTAGGTTCTCATACAATATTCGCTAATAATCGTGGCATCGAAATGATAATATTAATATCTTAGGTAAATTTACACAGCTATCAGATGTTGAACTTTCTACATATGTAGACTCTATTGGGATAGGTTACCATTGGTGGTAACCAGAGAAATGTAACTTCTCACACGAATTTCTATATATATTATGTTTAGAACATTTTACATTGAGAATCAGTAAACTCGTGTGCTCACACACCAATGTTTGGTCTACCTGAACATCGAAAGCACATCTCTTTACTCAGCAGGACTCGCCAACGAACCAATAGACCATTCAATACGGAGATAAGGGTAGTCCATCAAGTGTATCTTTTTAACAAGTGTGGATTGGCAGAACTTAAGCGCTTTAAGGAACATGAAAAAAAAGTTTTACGTGGCCACGTTTCTATACATTTCCCATTACAGTCCGTCTTGGAGCAAATTTATTAAATTTACAGTTTACTATTTACCGAAATCTGAATTATGGAGTATTAGTATAAGTTATTTATTTAAAAAAGAAAGTCTCTAACGTTCCACAAGAACTACATTATAGTTTAGTCAACATAACCCTACTGCTGGTAATGTTGATCTCAACAACAGCGATCTGATCAAGCCCGCTGATGCAAGATAAGCCGCGTTCGGTTCCAATATTATTGACAAATATCTTGTAAAATTCCGTAATTATACACTAAGGCCTCTAGTCGACGCTTCTCCACTTAAGCATGCTCGCAATCTTAGAGAAATAGTTCAAATCTGTGCCCATTTCAGATTTATTTACTATGCAATATTTTGTTACAAGGATTTTGAAGAAATAAATCTATCAAGAGCCACTGCTTTGGAGCTTGCATTATGATATTCCGGTCACAATCGAAGATACGAGTTAGTGCATTTAAACGACGATTGTTATTGGTAACAAACCAACAACGAAACTTGTCCGACAAAAACACAAGAAATGAAACAAAAATAATCCTTTATCCATTTTATCCATTCGGTGCGAAATCGAAAACCAATATTCCATTTAACAGTCTAATGAAACCTAATTAGACCGTAAATTTAAAGCCAATAGACTTTTCCCACTGCTTAATCCCAAAACGTCCGGGCGTGATTAATCTTGGGCGGAAACTTTTACTTTTTGTTAGGGTAGGCTTAATAAATGTTCGGTTACGTTTCTATGAAGATGATGAATTTCCAGCGGCCGAGCTGAAATTTTTCAATTAAAACTTTTAATAATTTAACGTTCGAAACTAAAGCATTACAGCGGCGCGGCGCCGTGTGAAATAACTCCGCGAATTTTGCGCCAACGAATTTTTTTCGGCAATGATTTTTTTTTTTAATTTATTATTTTTTATTGTACGCTGCGTTGAGTTTAGCTTTCGTAATGTTGTGAGGTGTTTGTAGGTTTCCACTAATGTGTCCATATTCTACTGCTGTCCTGCTATATTGACGTACATGACATTTTTTTCCCCTTGTAAACATTTTCCACACGGTGACAGTTCCAATATTTGAGCACTTTTGTTTTGGAGATAAGAGAAAAAGATGCACGCTCCAAATTGTCTTCAACAAACTGATGCAAACATAAGCTGGTGTGATGACATAAGAGAAAAAATTTGTCATTTTTAGAGAAAACTTCCGAATGGAACTAAAAGGCAACCAACTAAAGGTATTGTATTAAATTTTTACAAGTTTCCATAAAGTTAAGAAGAATTTTTATACAGAGAAGTAAATTATGGCTGGTTGCTAAAAGTATAAAGATTGCAGTTTGTGAACAAAGTTTGACAAAGAACAGCAGCATACATTTTTTGTACTTTCAAAGTTAAAACTGGTGTACCTGACGCTGATAATAGCTTTTCCTCCAATAAGTGTAGGATTTATTTATTAAATGAATCAAATAGGCTTAGATGCTATTGATTTCTGGGTTCAAACGCCATTAGTAGGGGACTTCTGAATATTATTCTACAAAAACTTTTTATGCGGCTAGATAAATAACATTTTATCAGCTTCTATATTGGATATGTACGATTAACCAGCTTTAAGCCCCTTTTACAGCTACCAAAATACTTTCTACAGCGATGCAACACTCGGAGACATACGTGCTAAAAGTGTTTAGTGAAAGCAGCATCGAAGTGGATTTTACTGAAGTAAATAGTTGTTACTTGAAAGGTCAAGAACTCCCACATCACTTAATCATCAAGACGTATTCATAAATTCTCTTACGTCGTAAAACTGCATTCAAAATAATACTCTACCGAAAGCCCTCGTTCATACGAAAAGTAGTTTGGTTTGAACTACGTCTCGCTCTCATGAAAGTCAATGAGTGCGTCCCGCGAGACGGCGACAGTCCAGTGCATCGTGAATTTGCCTTTACATTACTCAGAAAAGATGTTATCATAATACTACTAAAGTTTCCTTTACGCAATCAGAGATGGCGCTGATTGTATATCCCGTTTAAGGTTTTAGAGCGGCGTGTAAAAGACATCTACAGGAATATGGTTATGTACAAAAATGTAATAAGACGTACTTTGGTTTACTTTAACTTTAAGGAAACATCGTTTTAATGAGACCGATATGTAAAAGAATTACTTTAATTTATAATACAATCTTAATATTTGAAGATCGGGAAAGAGAAGAGAACATTTTTGTTATTGACATTATGTCATTTTAATGTCCAAATGACAACAAAACCATGTTTATCCCACAAGATACGGAGCCGTCGTAAATATATATAAACAATATATGAAAATGTGACCATGCTAATCTATACTAATATTATAAAGAGGAAAGATTTTTTGTTTGTTTGTATCGAAAAGGTTCCATAACTAGTGGGCGGATTTTAACCATTTTTTTTTATCACTAATAGAAAGCTGCATTATCAGGAATAATATAGGCTATAATTTATTTCTACAAAACTAAGACATGTGCAAGAAAACAGGTTTTATTAATCAAGATTTAAAAAATTGTCTAAAATTTGCTTCTTCCGTGTGCGCTGATTAAATGGTTTAAGATAAGACGAAATGATGTCCAAACAAATTGTAGGACTAAAAAAGAGCTATAAAAAGTTTGGGGGGAGGGGAGGGGGAGGTATATCTATCTATAACAGCTAAGCTATAAAAAGCGTTTTTATATTTTTAAAATTATCCACTGCCTCGTTGGTCGAGTGGTTGTAAGCGCAACTGCCGATCGGGAGGTCCTGGGTTTAAATCCCGGGTCGGGTACTATTGGATTTTTCTAAATTTGAATTCCTAGTAGTGACTCGGAGTCTGGATCCATGCCCGGTGTATGGCAATAGTCCCATGAAATAGGTGTATACTTATTTCATGGGACGGTAAGGTAACTGGTGAAACGTGGGAGTGTACTACACTCCTCTGCCTACCCCTTCAATGATTACAGGCGTGAAGTCAGGTTTTTTTTATTTTTTAAATCACCACTACATACTTTAGAAACATTTTTTATGGCATGCAATCCTTATGAAAAAATAGTATTTCATTATCAAGATAATTTCAATTAATTTTATGTCATCACATCATTAAAATTGGTCAATTCGTTTAGCAGATATCATTTAATTATGAACATTTAATTTCCAAGTACCATCATCAGTATAAAAAGACTATACACGAACCATTTGCACGAACTTTATGTGGCTGACCAAATTCCACGCGAGCGAAGCCGCGGGCAAAAGCTAGTAGTTAATATAATGCAAAAACATTTTCGAAAAGCGCAAAATACACGCGCACACATATCATTCCAACTTTGTTCTCAAATGTTGAATGGAACCCGCGTTTAGTTGATTTGACATTTTCAAACTGTAGTTCATATACATATATACAATGGTCATAAGATGGCCTTCACCGTTACAGCAAGCGATACTTAACCTTAAAACGCATGTTTTTATTGACAAGACTTGAAAAAAACACCCCCGGAATGCGGGCTCAATTCCAAATCACTTCAGATAGCTTGATAACATTGATTTCAAGAAATAATCAAGCCTTATTCATACGTATTTTCCTTTGAAACGAAGTGACGTGCAAGTCGTAGTTCCATTACTCCCTCAGCATAAAAAAAATGGAATTCTATTATTATAATTAATAATTCCATCTACCAGTCGATCCTGGTTGTTACTAAAAGATATCGGTTGTAAAGCCTTTTCGGGGGCCTTCTAGAGGGTTAATAACCCCCTGGCCTAAATAAGGCCTAAACACCTGAAACTGAACATTGTAACTGAACTGTGGAGTGTATTGTAGATCTACGATAGTCGCGGGAGACTGTGCCCAGCAGTGGGATATAATATGGGAGTCGCAGCTTAACAACAATGAAATTATTTGCAGTGTCCAATTGAAACGCAACATCTTGTATTAACATCAGAGATACAAATTCTAACCTTCAAAGTGCACGTTAGATGGCAAGTCGGAAAAGAATAGTAATTAATATTATATATTATTATTAAGGGAGAGAAAACTATTTAGTGTTATTTATTATTATCAAGAAAAGAAAACTATTTAATATTATATATTATTATTAAGGAAAGAAAACTATTTAATATAATATATTATTATTAAGGAAAGAAAACTAATTAATATTATGTATTATTATTAAGGAAAGAAAACTAATTAATATTATATATTATTATTAAGGAAAGAAAACTATTTAAAATTATGTATTATTATTAAGGAAAGAAAACTAATTAATATTATTACTCTCATTCGTATTACGTTTATTTTTTTAATAGTGTTAAGTGTAATTTTGGTGAACTCGAAAGATTTTTTCGATATTTAAAGTCGTTAATTTTACGTACTGTGCTAATATAATTTGTTTACATGTTTATGTCAGTGATAAGGTATTGTAAGGCGTGGCATTTGTCCAGCAGTGGACTGAGACAGGCTGGTGATGATGATGATGATGATATTATGCATTTCTATGTTATCGTAAAATTATGAAATTACTGAACGGGGTGTACATATCAAGATATATTCAATATGATTCATATTAAAAGCGAAACGCAAAACGAAATTTTTAAAATCTCTATTAATTTTCTCTTCGACATTAACCGTGCGATACATAAAATCGGTAATGTACAATATAAACGTTATTAGACACACATCCATGCATACTTCATAAGCCCCTTCAGCTACAAAACATACGAAAAGTTGTAAGAACTTGGGAGTTGTTCTCATGCAAGTCAATGAGAGCGTCCCGGGACGCCGTCGCCTACCGTGAGCTCGCCTTTACTTGCCTAAACATGTTATTATTAGTTAACTCTCCATAGCTTGTATGATAACACAGTTATTTACTTGTCTATCCCTTTCTATCATATACAAACATGTTCAGATCAAACTAGATGGAATATTTATTATTGAATAGAGGTGGTCATTTGAACATCCATTTGTTATATATATATTTGGATTACTTGATCGATTGGATGGATTGATTTCGATAGATTTATTTACTTATTTGGATTATGGTAAACCAACTACGTAAAATAAAGGACAATCATACTTCTCGCTCAACGTATCTATCTGTTATATTACCATCCCTATCGATTAGTATTATTGCATGGGTAACTCTGAAGACTGCAGCAAAATATTAAAATCAAAGTCGTAATTTGCTAGAACATGCTTGAGGGTAACACATTTTGAAATTACGCCATTTTACGGGTTAAATAATAACCCGTATTTCCAACAGTACAACTGTATATTCTGTATGATCCTGGAATAATATGAGGAATAAAATCCAGGTTTTCTTGAGCTAGTTGTAGAGACTGTGTTCAGTTGACTATAAACAGAGTCTCGGACAAACTGTGGTTATAGTTATTATATGAAATTATTTATGATCTGCCCAAATCCCAGTGGTTGCAGGTGCAATTGCCACCGACAGGTCCTTGATTTGATCCCCGGGTCGGGTGCTATTATGGTTTTCTAACTTGGAGTTCCCAGTAGTAGCTCGAAATTTGATGGTAAAAAGTGGGAAATGATACGCTCTTCTGTCTATCTCTTCGGGAGATACAAAGGTGATGTAACGTTTTACCTTATGTATCATCTGACTCTGTTGGCCATCCGGTCGGCTAAAAGATAGAATTCTTACGTTACATTACGTTCACTAGACTCCTGTAGCCTAGGGCACTTCAAGGCAGGGGAGAATAGGCTCTTCCTAGGCATGTGTAGTTACATAATAAAAAACGATACAATTTGTTTAAATTAAGAAGTAAGAACGCCGCATTCCTTATCTTTTAATGGAATATTATTATTATTATATCATCGGTAGAGAGTACTAAGTATTAAACCTCTCTATCCTTACAGACCTGATATACTTCTTCTACAGTCATCAATCTCCTCGTACGCGCACGCCGTTTCGGCGATCTGATTCTTCTATCACTGCTGGTTACTCTAACTAAACGTGAAGACAAGTAACAAAGGAGTTTGTTGTTAAAATTACGGTAATAATATTAGAACGTTTGCGTAGAGTATATCTTTGAGCCTTATCCGTGAAATTCAATGAGCATATTAAGTCTCGAGAGAGGGCTGTCGACGGACGGCGCACGTGCTCCGGACACACTGCTCGCCGCACGATGTTTACTTACTGCGATACACATTACTTACTTTATTTAGTATCAAAAGTAATTTCGTCACTCAAAAGTATCTGCTTAAATATTTAAATATTTCGCTTTATTAATGGTGTGGTGTTAAAAAATAAACATTTTTTATAATACAGTAATCATGTTTTTGTTACTCTTTTATCTCATGGATCGATTTGATCAATTAAATTTTTTGATAGATCGGCCGATCAATCTATTGATTGATTAAGTGATTAATTGATTGAGTGAATTTTTGATTTGATTGAGTGAATTGTTGATTCGATTGAGTGATTAATTGATTTAGTGAATTCTTGATTTGATTGAGTGATTAATTGATTGAGTGAGTTCTTGATTCGATTGAGTGATTAATTGATTGAGTGAATTCTTGATTTGATTGACTGCATAACTCGCTCGTACCTTGTACGTGGTTGCAGATTGCAACGATCTGTAGATTGCGTTAGGTCTGGTGGTTTCTTGGATGGATGACGGGTACTAGCGAATTCGTTACCCGCACTGTGAAGGGTGTATAGAGAGCAGACACTCCCGATTGTTATCGTAAGACGGCAACAAAGTTTTTAAAATTAGTCGGACGATACAACTTTGCTTAAAGCATAGGACACTAATTGGAATCTATATGGAAACAGCCGGTTTTGTCATGTGAGCAACGTATTGTTGTGGGAATTAAATGTTGTCAGGATAGCAAGCTCTCTGATATTGTATTGACATTAAGTTAGACATGCGTTTTATTTTCTTAACTACCTGAGAATGCCTCAAATTTTGATGCTTCTCCAACATTCTTCAACAATCGTTTTAAGTCACTTCCGTTTAGCTGTAGAAATAAATTTTGTAGTGATGTTTCAGTAGTTCAGTGGTGGTCAGGTTCAGCTAGATAACTATGTACCGAAGGTATTCCATACCATTAATTTCTGTGCAGACCTGGGAATATAGTATTCGGGAAAGTGTCCAAGAAACTCGCAGCTTGGCAAGCCTACTCGCGCCAATAAACGTTTTATTGCGTGCAGTTCCCGAAATTTATGGGTGCAAAATAAAATATAAGCCTCGCACTCGAACTCACTGTAGTTTAAAGAGCGAATTTAATGGCCGATGTGTTAACTTATCTCCATTCCGAGGCGTTCGGGCCGCTTTTGTTTATTATCTTTTTGCGTTAAGAGGTCTATCGGGCTTATGGTCGATAAAATAATGTTCCGAGCCGTAACGCGGCCGGTTTTAATGCAAATTATGTTTTCGGGAGTACGTTTTAATGACGGTACGGTCAGAAAACAAACGCGTTGCGCGGTCGCGCCCTCGCTTACGTATTGTAAGCAACATGTATATAGTCATTAATATTTTTGTTTAACTATTTGCATTAAATAGATTACTTTAACATCTCTTATTGGATAGGCAGAAAGTATCTACGGCTAAATGTCTCTGTCTTTGTAAAACTGCCGTCCGTCTATATTAATTGGCATCTTTGTAAATATTTATGATATTTCTGTCCCCCTTTTAACCCAGTATCTGATATATTTGGTCAAGATGGATACTTGGTGTGCCTTGATATCTGCTTTCGTCAACATTCGTATTCTTAGATATTATGTGCATTAAATAGATACAAATATTAGATGTTACTAAAAATTTGAGTGGTTGTAAATAAGAGGCGAAAGTTTGGAAGATTTTTGTCCGTACGAGGATACGTCGAGCTGTCGCTTCTGGTTCATATTGATGGCCCAATATACCTTAATCCTTCTCAGCATGCAACCCTGGTTTCATATTATGCGACATCCGGACTACCTAGCCTGTATAAACGCCAATCACTAATGGTCGCTTGGTTAAGTAAGTCTTGTTATTTACGAGGACAGTCTTTTGAGTGGCAGTCGAAGGTAAAAAATGTTATAGCTAAATTAAAATATGTGTACACAGTGATCTGGCTATTCCGCCAAGTGTAATCTTTGCTAGTGTTAAGTGTTTTTGACTTCAAAGTATTCAAACTTAGTAAAAAGGGAATAGTTTTGGTAAACGTGCTGAAGTTCACCTCCAGTACTAATTAGCCTCTCAGTTATAATCAGGTGATATTGACGTTGAATTCGTCTGCATTGTTTATAATATTAACAACATATTTTATGTACAGAGAAGTACCCATGAAAAATATTGAAGGCAAGAATATATTTCATTAATCTTAAAAAATTGCTTTAAATTACTTTCGTAAACTTTAACATATTTTCATTAAATCAAGACATCGCTACATTTTTTTGTAAATGAGGAGAAAGTGTCTAAGAAATAAAACAAAAAAAATTTTTTTTCCGCGATGCGCACATATCGGTAGACCTCTGCCGTTTCATTTATATTGTAGTATACATACCAATGTATGAAGGACTAAGGGTCGATTGTATGGTAAACGAAAAGCGGGAAGGTGGATAAAAAAAAATAAAAAATGGAAAAACAAAAATGGAATTCGACCTGTCAAACGCAATAGGTTCCATCCAATCTACATTGGATAGGTGTCGGAAATCCAAATGGCGTCGATTGATGACGTCGCGCCGGGATCATGAATCAATTCACTTAATCTAACTCCATTATCGGCGTCAGATCGAATGGACGTTATTCCAGGTACGCCCAAATATGCCCCATTCATATTTACGGTCAGATAAAAGTATTTTTATAAGGTTTTTTTTTTAATACTGTACCTACGTACCTTTTTTGTACAACTAACTTACCTACTAACATTAAAGCAAGACTTACCGACACTTAAAGAAATGATTATTTATTATAATTATTATACCGTCACGCCAGGTCCTTTACTGCATAAACAGAGTTCATCAAGTGACAAAATATATCCGTACAAACCTGACGATGACTCTCTTCATACACAAATAACGGTTTCGGAGACTTCTAACTTCCCCAACCTCTGGTAAATATTATTATCATTGTTATTATCATTAAATGATCATTGTTATCATTCACGCTAATACTGAAACAAAACGTAAATACAGTAAATCATATTAATAAGACATAAATCATTTCATTAATTTAGAGCAACAGTTAAGAAACAAAATGAGTCAAAACACGAGAAACAAGAATAATTACTCTTCACTGTGCGAATAAATGTCCCAAGGTGATACATACGTATATACATATGTACATACATACATGTATATATATACATATATACACACACACACACACACATATATATATATATACACACACACACACACACATATACATATATGTATATATGTGTGTGTGTGTATGTATGTATAAATATATGATATGTATATATGCAAAACTAGTACTTAATACTGGCAAGTTGCACCACCAAGATACCATATTTTCATTTATATAACATTTTTTTATATTAAAACACTACACTGATAAGGAATGTAGGTGCAATTAAATTTTATATTTCTTTACAAATCAGATAACATACAGATTGTTAGGAATAGAGAGTTAATAAAGCAAACATGAAGACATGAGTCGATGTGGGTGCTATGTTACTAATTTGTAAATTAGCAAAGGGACATTTAATTCATTTCAATGGCCGAGTAACCTTTCAACATAACACCTTCATACACTGGTTATTTCCATTTTTAAAAGTATTACACAGTTACACCTCTTTTAAAGTATACAGCAACTTTGAAAGAAGACAAGTGGAAGGACAATCATTTTCATAAACTCATGTCTTGCAATAGTTTTCAATGAGGTAGGTGCAACCCGTGTGCGAAAACATGATACCTGCTTGATGACGTCACAACGGCGTGTTTGTACCGTTCAAAAAACCTATTACTAGAGTTAAGCTGTTATTGGGCACGTGTTGTACGACTGGAGAAAAGAAGGGAGAATATACGGTTTGAGAGCGTTCGGTTAACAGCGCCATCTAAATCATGGAGAGATACATGACCACATCCGGTTCGCCTTCTCTCTTTGAGAAACGCTGACCAGTTGATACGGGTGTATATCACTATTTTTGATTGTTTCATTTCAGAGAGAGTAAAATAAATTTTCAAATTCATCGGCAAATATTTTAATAAGTACAAAGATCACGTGAATTATTTCTATGTCCATATTGAGCTTAAGTAAGTACTTTCCTAGCCTCATAATTAAAATTTTGAAATAATGTTCCTAAATTAGGAAAAAAATTATTTAAAAAAAAAATGTTGACATCCGACTTTATGCCACTAAAAAAATTAAACGACTTAGTTCCATTTATTATTATATGCACATACGACTTTCTGTCTCTAATTTTTGTGATTGAATGTGAGTTGTATGTCTAAATATAACATTATGCCTCAACAAAAATTAAACATTTTGTTAAAACTAAACAAGACGGTGTTGTAAATGCGACGTTAGTTTGCAAAATTTTCATTGTTACTCTTTTAGCAAAATGTCGGATATTCCACAACAAGAAAACTCTTCTAAGAACAATCAATTATAATAATTAGGAAAAATGAGTGAAAATTTAAACATAAATAACAATAACCATATAATTATATTATCATGGTCCTAATCCCTAGCGCGGTGGGCAAAGCAACAAATAAAATTAAAATAAAATGTATTATTAATAGTTAGTCAGTCAGT
>DWJK01003181.1:0-13470 GCA_018248815.1 Croniades pieria auraria
ATCCAACCACTGCCAGCCACTTTGCGTATATCGTCACTCCACCTAGCTGGAGGGCGTCCCACGCTACGTTTGCCAAGATATATATATATACAAAGTTAGATAGCTAATACTTAAGGATTTTCTACACATGGAACAGAATTGTATTATTTATTCGAGTTTCTTACCTACTTCTTACTCAGTCAAATGTACGTAACACAGAATGCAAGCAAAGCGCTCAAATTAATTTATCTCAGCTTGAACGATGTATTCATTAACATAAGAAGGTAATAATTTGAACATAATAAACAGGATTTAATATATTATCATTCCATTGTTCGATGTATCTCCTCTCGGGATAAAATGGATTGAGGACGTAATCATCAGCTCACTGATTGTTCCACCGTTAAAAAAAAAATCCGATCACAATAAGAAGGTTAAGGGTATGATTTATAAGGGTGGTCAAGGACGGATGGGCAGAATTTACTGTTCTTAAAAAATACTCTTATTAAAAAAAAGCATTGATAGCCTAGTCGTTAAGAATTCAGCCTCTCACCCCGGGGTTGCTGGGTTCAAATCTATGGCGCGCACTTCTTTACAAAAGTGCGTTTTAAGTTTAAATACCACTTGCTAACGGTGAAGAAAAACATCGTGAGGAAACCTGCAGACCTTAGAATTTGTACAAAAAATCCGCATTTGGGAGCGTGGCAGACTATGGCCTTGACCCTCTCCGTATGAAAGGAGACCCATATCCCAACAGTGGAATGATAAATAGGTCGATTATTAGTTGTATTTTATACTCTTATTACAAAACATTATGGAGAACTCCAAAGAAGGGTTTCCTTACCATATCATTAAGGTCTCTCTAGGTTATCACTTTTGTGATATAATGTGTGTAAAGCCTATTTAATATGACCTAACACATAAACATCATCAAAGCTTTTATCTTTTGACTGTTAGATATGGACCTCCTATCAGAATCAAGAGGGTTAAGGACATAGTCTGCCAAACTGCCCGAACGCGGGTCAGGATTAGTACCTAATATAAGATAAATAATATACCATCCTCGTTATCAGCCCATTTCTGTCCAGTGCAGGACATAGGCCCCTCCAATAGCACAACACTGAGCTCGATCTTCAGCTCGTCGCAACCACCGCTGCCAGCAACTAAGATATCCATTAATATATTGTATACCTCATTCATAATAAAACAGTAATGTAAAAAATTGTACCTAATAAAAGAAAATATGTTTTGTTTTTGTTTTCAGATGATTTACTTGAAACAACAACAGTGGCCATACTAGCTGCAGGAGAAAAAAAGATGAGCGAATATATTCTAAATGTTCTCACACATTTCCAAAGTCCGGATCCTGTGGGATTACCGGGTGCCGACGTACCGGATCCAATGCTGGTTCCCGATACGAGAAAGTCTCTTGGATTCACTACCATGCTATTCAAAAATACATCAGTGTACGGCTTAAGCAAATTTCGTATACTTGAAGTCAAAGCTGAAATTGAGAACATGAAGGTAACAGTAAGGCTGTGTTTTGAACCACTGAACTTTTTTAACGTTTACTTATTATTTATTTAGTTAAATGTAATAATTAAAATGTTATAGCTACTTGCAATAAATAACATAGACATTGATAACAGAAAATTCTTTCAGATTACTGCGGTAATGTCCATCAATGCACTCGAAGCAAAAGGTAATTGCGAGGCGAATACATTTTTCAACTCAGTCAACAGCCCCTTCAGTGTTAAACTTGATGGTGTCTATACCACAGCTCGAGCATCTCTTGGGGTGACGCGCGAAGGAAAACTCGCTTCGCAAAACATCGAAATGGATATATCATTTAGATCAATTGCTATGAACTTCGAAGACGCTGGTGCAATAGGTTTCCTTATATCGAGTTTTGTGAACACAGCTGGCAATTATTTGTTTGATTCTATCAAACCGTTTGTTTTAAAAGAGGCTTATACTAAAGCCAGAGAAGCGATCAATAATAAACTGGACGATATAGTTGGTGAAATGCAATTCCCTAATTCCATAACGCCATTAGATATGGTGATAATAGATGCAAGAAAAAAAATTCGCTCCATGAACATGGACCCATATAAAATAGACGATTACAATTCAACTATGGGAATATTTTCAGTTGGCTTAACAAATACTTGGATAACAGGAATATCGTCGTTTAACAGAGTTGGAAATATCAGTCTTGCCCTACAAAATAATACTGTGATAGTTGATTTTTTAGTCGGAACGCAGAAATTGGAAGGTACCACGCAGTGGGTAGTAACAGCGATCAATGGTATGTTCTCGAAGGCTGGCACTGCTTCATTCTCCGTAACATTCATAAGTGGAAGAATAATCCTGGCACAATCAATCAACATCAAAAAAAGGCCCCAATTAAGAGATTTGAATCTAGAAATAGGGAATATACAAATCCGTTTTGATGGCGCGGGAACCATAGATTATATTATAGAATCGGCTGTTAATATATTACCCAACCTTCTCAGGTATCAAATAGTAAGGGTATTAGAAGGTCCATTGAAAAGTATATTACAGAAGGAACTGAACGAAATTGATGTTGAAGAAGCCATTCAGAATGAATTACCAAAAATTGATGAAATGCAGCGAAAAGGGTTTAAGTTATCTGAACTTCGCGATATAAAAGAGGAAATTGTAGAAGACGATTTTTTTAATTTTTAAGCATTGTTGCAGGAAATTGTATAATACTAAGTAATCAATTTATATATTGGTATTGAAAACAGACTGTTATAAACAGTGTTTTTAATTTTTGGCTATTTTTTATGAAAGTTCTCTAAGTGACATCATGTATTTAACTTCTTCATGTAAAACAATTAAAGTACAACTACTACCTTACCTTTATCTAGCTAAGAATAACTTAACAACTATTTTATTAAGCACCTTCGCAGAAATTAATTCCTTGAATAAAAATACAAATGAAATATACCGAGGTATGTATGTGTTGTACAACGCCATCTATCGAATGACTGGGCAACGAACTGAACAGTTTACGTATCAAGAGGTATAGCACAGACTAATTTGAACAGACTTAGTACTTTATACATCTAATAGATAGCGTTATATCTGTAGTCCGTTTTTAAGTATTTTTACCAGTCATATTTTTACAGTTCACTATTTAATAACGGTTAGTACTGAATTTTTTCAAACAATATCCAGAACGCGTTTGTGATAAATATATAGAAGAAACAGGTCAGGTCAGGTTTCAAGGATTCATTAATAATTTACAATGTGAAGTCTAAAGTAACAGAAAAATTAATACTCTCCATATACCGTTAAATTGAGTCAAAATAATACATACCCTCAATAAATGCAATGAAATATTTACTGTATCTATACATACAATAAAACTATAACTGATCGTCTGTACATGGCAAATATATTTAAAAATTCATAATGGGGTGCTTTTATACACGCAAGGGAACAGAAAACAATGTTTTTTAATTAGGTCAGTTTGTCTGTATGTCTGTATTTTTGTGCACGCTAATCTCAGAAACGACTTATCCGATTTGAATGTAGTTTTCAGGATTATATTGTGATGGACTTCACTTAACATTTTGTGTTTTTTTTTCATTTAAATCGGTTAACAAATAAAGAAGTTATGTCAATTTATTTTTTTAAAACATAGCGTGATGCTTTTAAAATAGTTTTTTAATAGATTTTTCTCTAATTAACGCGGGTGAAACCGCGAGGCACAGCTAGTAGTAAATAAATTTGACACCAAAACTGACATTGTCATGCTGATATATGATATAATACATGCGGTCAGGTAAAGTCGAAAACATCAATGAATGGTTAATAATTGAGCATCAACAATGAACTTCATATCCATTATTAAGTCGTCAAGCCAAGTCTCTTACGTGGAAAACAGAAAACCGAAACACCGAATGTCAAATACCGAGTGTCAAATAATTCTTACTGACTTCTTAACAGACCTGATGTATTTCTTTTACATTTATCTTTAACTTAACCCACACGTTAACATTACATAAATATTACTTAGTGTATAGTTAAATTAACAACGAAGTTAGTCGAAAACAGTACATCATTAGTGATAAGGAACGCCCTATGAACCCGGCCTGGAACAAACACATCATTCAATTCGAACTGTTCAATTTGTCCGCTCGTACCAATTGGTTAAAATGCTTGTACATGCACTTGTGGTGTTGTGCTGTGTAGTTGTGTTTGGAGATTGCCAAGGTTTGTAATAAATTTAAACTATATTTCAATTAAACTGCTCCTGATTTCCGTTATTAAAAGTTGTTTAGATGCGTAGAAATTATTATACAACGTAAAGATTAAAAATGTACCAGCTTTACTCACCTACGTTTTTCGGGATGGCCCGGCTAGTTTCGGGGTAGCGACCTCGCTGCTAGCGGCCGGAGCTCACGAGGAAGGACCTCGTACAGATGCGAAACTAGTCGGGCCATCCCGAAAAACGTACGTGAGTAATTAAGGCGGTACATTTTTAATCACAACGTAAAAAATCATAATAGTGAAAACTTAATTAATAACCCTTTCTTGTTTCCTTATCATCTTTTTCCTAACATGTATTAACAATCCCTTAATAACCTTAACCTATATTTCCTGTAGGGTTAGGCAGAGGAATGTAATACACTCACCTATCACTAAATATGTTACACGTCCCACGGAATAAAATATAAGCCTATTGCTTAAGTCATTGAAATTGTTAATTATTTACATGTTCTCTTAATTCTTACCATTTTAAACTATCAAGATGTTGACCCTTCGGTATGTATAATTTGATTTATCTGTCCGTTTATTCGTTATCTCATTAGACGTCCTTTTGTTATTTATCATAATTATAATGATTCGTAATAGACTATTTAGATAAACAACAGTACTAAAATATGTTACTCAGTACAAGTGTTTAAATGTTATATTTCCATAACAGACATGTTTTTTCGGGTCAACCCGACTAAGACCTGTCCGAAGTACTCCATGGTAAACTCCCATTGATTGCAGCGAGGTCGCGGGAAAGATTGGATAGTTTTAGGTATTTATTTTTACTTGGAAGTAATTTGATTACATATTAGGTAAAAATAATAGTACTAATTTGATTGGTATTCTCCAAAAGGGAAAATTGTCTGAAGTACCTATCTATACTAAGGTTTTATTTATTAATAATTACGAAAATTTTATTGTGCACTAGCTGTGCCCGCGACTTCGCACGCGTAGGTTTCGTAAGTTTTGAAAAAATAAATTGCCATAACTTCCTTATTTGTTAACCGATTTAAATTAAAAAAAAACTAAATGTTAACTGAAGCCCATCATAATATAATCCTGAAAATTACATTCAAATCGGATTAGCCGTTTCTGAGATTGGCGTGCACAAACAAACAGACAAACAGACAAAATGAAAAACATTCTTTTAAGTTCTCTTGCGTATATAAAGGCACACCAATATGAATTTTTAAATATATTTGCCATGTACAGACAGCGGTCAGTTATAGTTTTATTATATGTAATAGAGATTTTATTGTTAATAATAAATTAGAGCATGATTTTATTTTAGCGAACCTAATAGCAACATTGCAACATACCCTGTTCAACATAAAAATAACAAAAAAATTTACAAATTAGCAAAACTAATTATTATAATTAATTTAATATATAGTGTTGCACCAGAACTATGACGCAACAAACAAATTATATCGCGATGTAATTATAGCATCGCGTCAGGTTCTTCACGGGGTAAACAGAGAGCAAAATAATACAGAAATCTAAAATCTATTTCCAGATGACACGCAAACCAACGCCACGACGAACCCGCAGCTGGTAGAAGGGGAACAGAAGATGAGCGAATACATTCTCCAAGTGATAGAACATTTCAAAAAGCCGGATCCTATTGGAATACCGGGCGCGCAGATCCCAGAGCCGTACTACGTACCGGACATGAAGCAACCGATGTCGTTCGGTACAATGTACTTTAAGAATACAGCTCTTTACGGCATCAGCAAATTTAGAATTTTGTATTTGAACGCTGAAATTGGAGCTATGGAGGTAAACTAAATAGCAACTTTAACGTATAGGAGTATGCATCTAGGAATAAGTAAATAAGTGAACTTCCCATATATTACCTATCCTTACATATTCTCATATATTGTAAGTACGTAACATTACGCCTGTAATGCACTTCCACGTTTTACCAGTTACGTTTACGTCCCATCATGAATTATAGGTGAGCCTATTGCCATACACCGGGCACAAATCCATACTCCGAGCCATTACACCAGTTTGCATCCCACCCAGGGTCTCTCGATCAGCAGCCGTGCTTTGCTATCTTGTACCTCATATCGTTCGTACACTGATAGGTTTGAATATGTACAGTTATGTTGTTCACGATGACACTAGAATTTATAATGAAGGACAAACGGTGTTTGGTTTCAATAAAATATTTTTATAAGCTTTCACATCAATAATGTTTATAGACAAACTGATTGAAAATTAAGAAGAATTAAGAATAGACGAAAACACATTTCAGTAAAAAACCTTTTGTTGCAAGGTTATTGGTTTTTTCGCGAATACACATCATACATAAAAATTAGTGGAATTACGTAGAATTGCATAGTTACGAACGATAGGAGTGATAGTCTGATTGTTAAGAACTCAGCCTCCTATTCTGAGGATTCCGAATTGGTCCGCGTAGCCCTACTGTGTTCTCAATCCTTCTTATTTCGGAGAGGAGAGCCTCAACCAATAGTCGAATGATTCTCTTCTCATTCGTGCTCTCATGACTGAGTACAGTGACTACCAAGTCATTTCACACGTAAGGGCTCTCCAAGCCTTTCTACAGTGGGCTTTGTAGATTGCCTCTTGGGTCTCGAATCATATCAGTTGAATGATACGAAGGGTTAATGACAAACATAACAGGGATACGTGTATTTCAGGTGAACGCTGCCATGGCCATCGACAAACTGCAAGCTCTAGGCAACTACACCATGACCACATGGATCAGCAAGGTGCAGGGCCCATTTACGGTGGATGTCACTGGTATAAAAATCACAGCTCGCGCAAACCTTGGTGTTGAACGCGACGGAAAACTTAGAGCGCAGGACATTAAAATAGATATATCGTTCAGCACCATTGCAATGGACTTCCAGAATGCAGGACTTTTGGGCAGCATGTTGCAAGGAGTTGTCAATTCCGTGGGGACATTTCTGTTCGATTCGATCAAACCGTACATCTTGAAGGAAGCGTACACAAAAGCAAGAACCGAAATCAACAACAAACTGGACGAAGTCGCCGGAGATGTACAATTTCCGAACTCAATTTCACCTTTGGACATGGTGATAGTCGATTTGAGGAAGAAAGTGAGAGAGATGGAGATGGATCCTTATCAAATAAAAGATTACAATACAACTGTCAGCGTTTTTACAGTCACATTAAGTAACACGTGGCTCACTGGAATATCGTCTTTCCATCGCGTTGGGAACATCAGCCTAAAACTGGAAAACAACGTAGTTGTGGCGGATTTTGAAATTGGAACCCAAAAACTGGAAGGGACGACTCAGTGGGACATATCCGCTATCGGCGGTTTAATATCTCGAGCTGGAACCACTTCGTTCTCGGTAGAGTACATAAGCGCAAGGATCATTCTAGCACAACCATTGGACACGAGAAAAAAACCGATATTCAAAGATTTAAATCTAGAAATCGGAAACATTCAGGTACGCTTCAACGGCGCCGGCACCGCTGACTATGCTATTGAATTTGCCATAAACGTACTGCCCAATTTGCTTCGCTACCAAATAATGGACGCATTGGAAGGGCCTATACAAGAGAAAATTCAACAAGAACTGGACAAAATCAATGTTGAGGATATGATAAAACAAGAATTACCCAAAGTTGATGAAATGCAACAACAGGGGTTGAAGCTGTCCGCGCTGAGGGCGTCCACCAGTAATGTGGAGCCGTACGACGAAGATGAATTCTTTAATTTCTAATATAAATTGTAAAGTAACAAAACGCCTAGTGATTGAACATCTTAAATTATACGAATAGATTTAAATAATTAGTAACGTTTATGAGGTTAGCAGTTATAACTACGAGTTTTTATCACAGTAAGTGAAATCATTCCCATGCAAATTTTTAATACCATAAAAATGTTTCATTATTTTGGGTATTGCTTTTAAAGAATATTCTAAGTATTCCACATCATTTAAAAGCTAATTTTATGACAAATTTCGATAAGATCGACTCAGTGATTTTAACGTGTTAAACTGACAGTATTTCAACATTGGTAAATTTTTTATATATCTATTTGTGTGAATACTGACGCTCATAAACCAATGTATTGTAATACAATATGGTCGATATCGGCTATCAATCTCATTGGAATAACTTGTGCTTTATTTATTTGATAATTTGTAATAAATAAATTTATTAAAAAGAAATATTTTTTTTTAATAAATAAAGAGAATACAAAACTGTTGTTCCGATGCATTTATTTTCCAAAAAAAGGAAAAAACAACCAAGCAACCGAAATGGCGCCATATTTTCTAGCTATCTGTAGCCAGCATCGACCGAAATTTTTTTCCGTCATCAACGAGGACAACGGGCGAAGCATTCAAATACTCGGCTGCACTCAAACCGGTACTTAACGGTTTCTGGCCAATCATACGTAGCATATTATGTGTTTGTGTATAAAGAACCTAAAATATTTTATTCTTAACTTATAAACAATTTGGCTGAAAAAAGTAACTCGACTTTAAATACACATCTTTATAGATACATAAACTAAATGTTTATAGATCTTACTCATATTGCATTATCCGAAATACTTAATTACGTAAAAAATCAGAGCAATAAATAAAATTCATTACTTTAGTCTACAAAAAAATGTTTAAATGTAAAACAGTTACATTCTTCACTTCACTCGTACAAAAAAAAAACTTGTGAACTCATTAATTCGAAAAATTTTCGAATGTTGATCGGACGACAAAAAAAATTGCGGCGACTTACGACAATCGAAACAGGCTTGCGGTCATCATGCGGTCATCACATCGCATGTGAGGAAAGTAAGCTCATCCACAGACACTGCAAACCTCAAAGCCTCCATTGCTCTCGCCGAGGCGCAGGGAAGCGCACGCCTGCCTGGCGATTAGCGAAAAAAAAACGTTCGAAGTTTGAAATATTATTTAGCCGTGTAACGGATTTCTTTGTTTTATAGTTATCGGTTTAAGTTGAAAATGTACCAATTTCAAGTTTTATTTTTAATATTGTTCGTTGCGGTCGCGCCGAGTACGTCGAACACAAGTAAGTAACTTTAGAAGAAAGTAGAAAGAAAGGTTGTTTTGTGCCAGCATTATGTGTTACAGTGAACAACAGAGACCTTTCGTCCGCTTTAATAACAATAATTTGTTTAAATGTCATTTTAGTAACATTTCTCAACAAAATATATAAATAATAATATAAATTTAATATGTCAATAATAAATTACATAGAAAATTTATATCAGCATTAACAACAAATTAAAAAGCTATTAAAATTGCAGCCCATCACTAATTAGATTTGTAGAGTAATAGCAAAATACATTTTAAGAATGAACTTAATATTTTTAAATCCTTCAGTAGAATGGCTGCTAATATACCTCCGCCGATATATTTTTGCTATTTTTATCATTACTATTTCAATCAAGTAGAAAAGTCAGAACCAAAATCTTATTCTTGGACTAACAATGTACTTTTTTATCCCAAACATGAGTTGGAAACGAAACAAGCTAAGCGTTTTAAACTACGTTCTAATATTCATACATATATATTGGTACAGACGGATTAAAAGAGAATTTCATCTACTTACCAAATCTTCCAAATATTTAATGTTTAATACATAATAAATTACCTCCTAACTGTTATATGTAACTAATATTAAAACCACCTTTTCCATGACACTTAAACGTAACTGGTGAAGCGTGGGGGTGTGCGACACTCCTCTGCCTATCCCTTCGGGGATTACAGGCGTGACGTTGCGTTCGATAATATAATATGTTTTCCCCTAACTAATAATGTTTTCCTCTTGGCTATACCGAGGATTTATTTATTTATTATGTCACTTTTGATTGACATTTTGCTAAAAACCTTGAAATCGCTAAAGCGCTAATAAGCTTTACTATAATATTTACTTTTCACATAGCTATTTACTTTCCAGTCATTTTTTTGCCTTGGAATGTTCGAGCATTGCATAGAAGTGTAAAACAGTATGCTAAGTTTGAAACACGTTTATGAAACTTGTGGAGTGTTTATAAATTAGTTTTAGTGTTTACGTTTTAATCAAGAAACTACTTCAAACTGACTCCACTTGGATTTCTAAATCAATCTTATCTTTGCACCTTCGCCTTAAGAAGCCATATAAGTCAATAGGACCAACCTTACAATTAGATAACAATTTAAAAAACCATCTAAAAATTTCTCTGACTGGAATCTCACTACAGATTCATTTGTACCTATTTGATTTACAAAATCTTCTTAGCGAGTGCTGTTTTTGGTAATGTTCATATTTAAAGGGTACGTTAGACAAACGAACAGCCAGACAAGGTTTGTGAACAAATAAAATCCAAAGGATAGCGGATTGTACATTGTCACAGAAATTCAGCCAAGATTCATTTGTTAAAAATTCCTCATCAAAAAAGTCATTTTTGACCACCTCAAACTAAAAAACCCTTCGACGTCCCAAACTTAAACCCCATGATAACATCCTTGACATAACTGAAAACTGAAATCAAAAAAATAACGAAACAGTTTCTATATTATACACTTTAAAAATTAACACTTCATTTATAGGAACTGCAATGGTAGGTACATTGTCTCTTAAAAATACCTTTAAATTTGATTTTTAATTTCCTATTGAATTTTCTTCGCTCATTCATTACATTGGCTTATTTTTTTTATGTAACAGCTGAATTATGTGTGAGGGTACACATAATGCCTAATGGCATGCTCTGTCAGACGATTCTGGATGACAGGGAGAACGAGTGGAAAGTGCATAGTTCACTGAAGTAATGAGATACATATCTACCCAAACATATTTGTGATAAACATACCCTTTGCCTTTGCAAGGTGTGAGTTTTGTGATTTGCACTGGTTTTTTTTTACATTTATGCTGTTATTGGAATATTAACGGAATTTGGTTCAGAACTAGGTAGAACATTCCACCGTATACAAGTCTTTAGACAGTACAGTAACTACTAAAACTGATTCATAGTCATTTGCTACATGATTCATACGTCTGAAATGTAGCTTCAAAAACAGGATCAGGTCTGCAAATGAAAGGAGTATTAAGCTTTGATATTCATTTAACATATATCGAATTAGTGCGATCTGAAGTCATGTGAAAGTTACGACTCTCTCGTGTGCAAAACTTTAAACTTTCCTTATATGCAGCCTACATTAAATTCATGAATAATTCTTCTATATCACTAATGTGTCTTAACGGTTTACAAGATACTGATTCATTGGAAAGTTTTCGATTACCACCTATTACATCATCAGCGTCATCGCAAAACTGTCAATCAATTGACTTTTGAACACGGATCTCTTCCCAGAACATAAATACTTAAAGCCATGAACTAACACGCTTTAGAGAACATTCCAGACGAGAGAATTATAAGACGCACAGTATTCTAAACGATGACTTCCGCACTCTTATAGCGACTTATATTAAATCCCAATAATATGTTAATATAACAATACAACGATTATTATTATTATTAAAATCGAGATATCATAGAATCACATGATTAAAAATGTACTCAGTCTCCGTTGCGACCTCGCTGCAAGCGGCGGGAGCTCGTGAGGAAGGAGCTCGTACAGGTCCGAAACCAGTCGGGCCATCGCGAAAAACGTACGTGAGCTAAGCCGGTACATTTTTAATCATGTGTATAAATACTCACGAAATATTTAATAGTATCATAGAATCATCAACGTAGAAGATTCTAGAACAAGAGTTTTCAGAATAGTAGTTAGAGCTTAAAAATGTATTATATGTAGAAACATTAACGGAATATGAGCTTCTCCATGGTGTAAAGGGTATGTTAGATGCCGCTTGATTCGCAAGATTCCTGGTAATCCATTAAAGCTAATCCCTATCATATCTTAAATCAGCCAACCGGTTCTGGTAGGGACGGTTCTTGCGGAAGACTATCGGTTTCTATCGTCACACCCTGATACCTGATATTTAAACCAAATGTACATATCATTAGACTTTCCGTTTCATCAATTACATTATTTTCAAACTAATTAATATTAAACCTAGAGCAATTTATTTTCTATTATTTTTCGCATAAAAAAAAATTAAACAATTTTTAGTAAATGATACACTGTCTTAAGACGAGCATGTTTTTTGTGATAGCCCTAATTGTTTCGGACATATCTAAGATATCATAATCTTTCTCGATGAGCTCCCATCGACTCGAATTTACGATTGCCGCGAATTTGGATTATCTAGAAAAAACAGACAGAAAATAAGCCAGTAATTTAATCATATACAGTATAGATATGTATGTAGATTCACACGATTTGTTTAAGAGTAAAGTTAAAACAAAAGCTATAATAATATTAATATTTATTTAATCATAATTCTGACCATTTGATTTGCTTATAATTTTACATTTAAAAACATGGACAAGGAAGAAATGATTCATTTTTAGCATCCACTTTAAGCTAAGCTAGCCTGTCTCCTGGATACAAGATATTACATAAAATGCTAAATAAAACTATGGGGATTATACTAATGATGATGGTCTACCCTGTAAGTCGAAGATATATTGTATAAACTTCCTTGAACGATTTGCTGGCCGGTTGAAAAACATTTTTTAAGAAATTGAACATGTTCAAAAAGTGTTGATGATGGGTTGCTCAAAGAAATCTGGTCAAGGCTGTGTTTTACTAACAGTTCAAAATTTTATTTTCCATTATTTCACTGACTTGTCAAATTGATACTAATTGAAAATCTATAAAATATGCAATAGTTTGGTTGTTTACAATTGCTATTCACAACCGTTGGGTTGCCAGATGTAAAAAGATAACAAAGTGGTACCTTCGCTTTTGCCAAATAAATTTTAAATCAAGAAGAATATAATTTTATTGAGACCACGATAAAATAGCGTTGCTTACGAAAAATAATTTAGGAATTACGGTTCCTAAGATTTGAAGTTAATGAACTCAAACGAATGAAAAGGTACGAAAGAGAGCGTATATAAATATTATTACCTAGTGTGATAGAAAAAGATAATAGACTCGTCAGGCTCATTAAAGGGTTAAACGTATATTTATAGACTATTAATATCAAAGAGCTTTATTTATGATTCATCATCTTTTATTATTGTTTTGTTTGGGTTTTTCCCGACGTAGACCATTAATTCAACCGAATTACCTCAATTTTTTTGTAATGCTATTGTTCAAATTTTTTTTTTTTCATAACACAATA
>DWJK01003182.1:0-13470 GCA_018248815.1 Croniades pieria auraria
CTGTGCAGCGATCAGAATTTACTGGTACAGTCTGGCCTCGCTCATTTTCTAAGAAATGGAGTCTTATAATTCCTTTAGCTGAAATGGCCGCCCAAACCTGTAACCTGGTGTTTTAATTTGGGATTTTCCACAGCCCAGTACCGACAATTTTGCTTGTTGACAAATCCACTTAAATGAAAATGAGCTTCATCGGAAAAGAGAATATTGTCCAAACGTTGGAAACGCTCTAACATTCTTTAGGCAAAAGTACGTAGTAAGCGTAGATGGTGGTCATTCGGTTTCAATTCCTGGACTAATTGAAGTTTATACAGGTGAAATTTAAGATCTTTTACCAAAATACGTCTTCATGATGTTCTTGAAATGGCGAGCTCAGATGATCTCTTTCGGGATGATAACTGAGGATCGCGCCGTACAAACGTGACGACTTCGCTTACAGATTCCTTCGTTCGTATCGACCACGGACGCCCCGCAGGTTTCTGATTCAGTGTCGAACCCAAAGATTAGAACTTTTTGACCCACTACCTGATAACACTTTCACTGGGACACTGATTTAGATCATGAAAACTAAACTCAGAACGAAATAGACGCAGCGCAATAGTGCACGAATTGCCATTTTTGTAATAAGCCTTTACATAGAACGCACGCTGCTCACCCGTGAAACGCTCCATGGTGACTGAATTTCCGAGAACCAAGCTACTTATGCCCACTACCCGCGCCCCGCTCCCGCGCGCCTATCACGAGCAATGTGATTTTCAAAATTCGCATACCTTTCTTGCCCACCCTGTACAATAGTAAAATTGTACTGTTCGTCATAATAAAACTAACATATGTTCTATTGATAATCGACTCGTTACATTCGACATTTATATCGATTCGACATTTTAAAACACATAAAATAGCCAGAAAATTTTAACGACATGTGATAAAAATTGAACAGGTTCGCCCAGCGCAGCATCACACAGTACACCTTTTTCTACCGGGAATCTATTGCTATTAAAACAAATTATAATTTGACTAAAGGAATATCGTTGCCTTTTCCATACGTATACCGCAAGACGCCGTCGAAATCCTCAGAAGTAGTGACTATACGAGTAAGTACTAGTTACACTCATAAATAGTCATTCTACCAGGACTGATGTGTATTAAAAGTCTTATTTCTTTAAGTCTACTATGGATTAATTCTAACTAATCGACTCTGATACCTACTAATTTACTACTACTTACTAATTTATTAATAGGTCGTCTTTTTACCAGATGGTTCGACGACCTGAGGAAGACAGCGAGATGCTGCTAAATTCGGAAGGCCTATGACGGGGAGGATTGGCGCCAATTAGGGGAGGCCTATGTCCAGCAGTGGACATCTAGAGCCTGATGCTGGTGATGATATTAAAACTCAACTTAATTAAGATATATTTACAAAATGCACTATATTTCCATTAAAGAATACCACACACTCTTGTTAATTTAAAAAAGTCTATTAATGTAATAGAATTTACAATATTTCAATATTTCTTGCAGATCTTGTAGAATCATAAAATATTTGTACAATTTTATATTACGAACAAAGTTTCCGAGTCGTTGGGTCCAGGAACAATTTAGCTTATAAAGAAAATTATTAATGCTGTTTACATAATGGTGTTACAATAATTTAAGCTTTCAATAAAGTTTAACAGCCAACGATATCGACGCGTTCCGAAGTTAATGTAATCCCGAGACGCTATCGCATCCCTCCTTGTTCGACAGTGGTTCTCAACTTGCGCTCTCTCAAACTTATTCGTGTAGTCCACTGACATGCGGTTTGGAGACTTTACCTAAACAATTACTTCTTCAGGATGCAGGAGACAGGTAGATCTAACTTGGAAGTGTTTAAGATAATACTACGTTTTCATTACGACATATTTTACGAATAAAATTGATTGTATTGCATACTGTAGGCCAGGTAATAAATAATTAAGTATAATATTTAAGGAGGGACTTAAAGGACATCATCTTTATACAGAAATATTGACGCCATGTATATTCTGAAATATCACCAATTACTATTCATAAGACAATGGTGGATATTTGGTGATATGAACAAAAACTATGTGAAGTCACAATTTTTTACTTAAAATTGAAAAAAATATATGTATATCGGAAACACTCTAAATACAAATACCGTTAAATGCAATGTAACGACGGCCATAAACCGAATACCCACAGACACAAAAAGTGTCCTTACAATGCATTGTCATAACTTTTGACAAAGACATCAGTTCTGTGATATTCTTATGTTATTATGTTCTTATGTTACTCATAACTTTATGTTTATTATATCACTATTATGTGCAGTGCTTAAAACCCATATCGTTGCTGACACAACATGATAGTTCTATAAATTAGAGTTTCACATCTCTGATCATTTTAAGGTTGCTTAAGTTCAATCATTATAAGATAACAGGAGACTGTGTAAATAAAGTATTTAATGCACCCGTACCTAACATAGATAAAGCAGTAAAGAACGTTGATATGATTTTGAGCATCGCTGGCTTATAATAATCTCATTGACTTGTGTACGAGTATGGTTATTTTTAGTAACCATTTACGGTTAAAAATGAGCTCAACGATTCTCTTACGCCTAGTTCCTTAAAGCTATTGTAAAACTTTATTTTCGAACGGAGGTTAATGCGTTCTTCTTAATTATCAAAGAATTCCTTTTGTCGATAGTACAAGGAATAAGTTTTGTTCCATGATAATATTTAGCGCACATTTCAACGGATTTCTCCTACATACACTGATAGTTTAATAGCATTAGTTGCTTCAGTGTTTTCTATAAAACGTTACATTTAAATTAACTGGCCGGCGGCCAAGTGGCAGGCGAAGCCTTTGCAATCGTTCATTTAACTTGGACCACTTGTCCACACTCGCTTTCAGGAACAAACAAGTCGGATGTGTGATCAGAATCGAGATGATCAAAGACTTTAGTGTTGTTCAAGAGAGTTGGTGGCTTAAGCTAGTATTTTAGTAAATATTTTTACATAATATTGTATTTTCAAAATAATATTTGAATATAATATCAAATTCATTTATATTAGATTAGACAAATGAAAGCAATTTATACACGCCAAATACATTACTGGTATTATTGAGAGTAAGGTAGGTAAAAAACACACGTGACTGTGACTCTTGTCATTCCGATACGGCGATTTGCTTTTTATAGGAACATGCTAGTTCCATGGGAGCTCAACACCTTCAAAAGTTAGTCTTTCTTCTTCAGTCAAGATTTTCTTCTCGTTAACGTCAATAAAATTGAGGGGGAGGACTGAAAATTGTTCATGAATAAGACAATGTTCGCGTGGAAATAGGACTACGATCTTACTTTTTCTGTGCTGATTTAAGACGATTGATCTGAGAGACATTACACTAGTGTTCTGATATAACCGTTAATATTCATGATACATTAGCTGTATACTGACAAGGAATATGGTAAGTGTTAATTATCATAAATATGAAGCAATTAATCAATGTTGAATGTGTTTTTCTATGTGACGTAATTATTCTATTTATTTTTGTACACAATGAGGTTATTATTATTATTAGAGCATATAAGTTGAAGTAACGACATAGTTAAAAACGATAACAATATATTGTAGTAAAAAAGGTTTCAAAAACCAAATTACACGTACCTCCAAGATATACAAGACTTTCCTTAAATAGGACCTTAACATTCGACTTAACAACGGCCCAGGGAGCTTTTTAGAAGTAAAATCGAAAAGGAAATATGGGGGTACTCACCTGCCGGCCGTTAACTTGCTTTTATATCTGCGGGCGATTAGCTTAATTTGTTTATGATTGCGTGCCCGCGGCGCGGTGCTCGCGGTGTTTGTTTCTTGTACGGCTGCTTATATTGCAAAACGTGTAAAATGTATTTTTGGTAATTACGTGATTCCTTTGATTTCTTAACAGAGAAATAATCTTGTCTATAACATCAGATTCAGAACGTGGCCAATGAAATTCATAGCAGCTAAGATTCGAGCGAACAGCCAAGTTAGGAAAATAACTTACTTTCGTAAGCAACTGGTGCCGTTCTGTCTAGCCATCTCGTACGGAGACACTGTCTGTAATAGAATTCTTCGATGAAATCCGCTAATAATATTGCTGTGAATATTTTTCTAGTGCGACAGTGAGAAAAACGTCACTCCTTTCTTTCATAAGCGTAAGAAAACTTATTATGCAGATTACACACAGTATGAGAATAATAAAAATTCCCCTGGTTAGTATCGGGTGCAGTAAATCAATGACCTAATTATTGCATTAGCCTGGGGAGCCCGCATTTTTCGCAGTAAATCCAAACAACGCAGAACACGCAGTTAGTGTCCGTGACGAGCGTGAATGAATGGCATAACATTTTTCTCGCCAACTCCGCGTCGCCTTAGCAATAAAACATTCATGAATTCAGAATGTTAGTGCTCAGTGCTGCGTGTATGGGGCGAGCGATGCTTTAGGAATTTGATAAAAGGATCGAGCACTTAAACCAGATTCACAACGGAATATTTAAGTAATCGAGATTGATACCTTCGGTTAGCCTCTTAAACTCGAGCGCTATATTTTTGTAACGGGCGTAGGTGATCCATGAAATAAAGAAATCGTAGAAATGGGGTATATTTTTCAAACATCTTTGGCAGGATTTCTTCGATTCGACGCCGCCGGCGGAAGCGCGGCCAACTATGCCCGAGTCTAAACCGGAATGCGGAAAATTTTACGCAAGCCCAGCGAGTGAGACATTTGCCTTAATAAGCGTGAAAGCCCAATAAATCCTCAACGGAGATGTGATTAGCCAAAACACTTTAAAACTATTTACAATAACATGTTTAGTAATAAGGGATGCATGTTGGTTTATTGTATTTATTGGCATTGTTTTGAGTTCATTTTTTGATAGCCCTTCAAAACTCAAATATGAACTTTTTCTAATATCAAAAACGGCACATCTAGAACAAGTTACTCAATATAAGCGTTTTTAGCGCAAACATGTTTAGACGTCAGATTTATGTTTCCTGATCCGTCTGCGGGGCCGTCTCGCGTAATATTGCGGACGGACTTGAAAAATAATAAAGACAGAGATAAGGTTTTCATTTGTTCCAGACGAAACGCTGGAATTGACTTAGGACAAATGTATTTTTTATTTCTATCTCAACATATATTGTCAATATAACGTATTCATAAACTTGGATTATATAATGCTGTGGTCTAATGTTATTCCATGCCGGTCAATAATACTTGTAAATACTCGTATATAAATATTAATATTGCTCTTATCGATCAGCTTTCGTAACAGTGAAACAAGATGTATTGAGTTAGAATAAAGAAAGACAACTATTACACAATATGGCCGTATTAAAAGCAAACATGTACGACAACAGAAGTGAAATGAAATGATAAAAATAGGTTTTAGCGTAGCAACCTTCTCCGTGCAGTGAAGCGGGAAGAAGAACCAATTTCTGAGCCGATGCGGACCGTTTTGTTGGAAATAGCTTTCCTTCAATCTGCATTTTCTTGCTGATTTGCCAACTTTCATACAGAACTAGGGAGTTTCCTAAAGATATCCCCAAGCAGATCGAACTTCAAACGAATAGACGTAATAAGTTATTATTAAGTGAACATTAAGTTACGAATAAACTTGTCGTTTGTAATCAACCTCACGAATATATTTTTACTGTAGAGTAAATAGAGTACAAGCAGCCTACGTGGGAATTTGTATACAAGATGCCGCTGGGTGTTAAGAAAATCGTCTGATACGCGCTGCACTTTGAAAAGAAACTGGAAATCCTCAGGGGATAGTACATATTCACCCTTTACTGGCCCTAGCAACATTCCGATCAGTTCACAGTTCCTCATTGGTCGAAGTACATATGTATGAAATTATTACTTAGCCAATGGAAAATTTGCAGAATTCAAAATATATCCAACATTGATAATAAAGGACAGGGCGCGATGGCGTTGATTAGGTGCGGCCTATGTCCAGCAGTGGACTGAGAGAAGCTGGCGATGATAATGATTGATAGTAAATAATGACCAGCCGATCGGATAATAATGAATGAACGGCATTATATAACTAATACGAATTATATCGAATACTACATCTACTAAGAAATGTCAGTAAGCACTTCTGCATATATGCCAGATGGGTCCACAGTTATGCGTCGGTTAACTAGTCTGATTCTGCTACGAATCTATCTGTCCTGACTCTACTGATATAATACATTGAACAGTTGTTATGAACAATGGATGCACTGACAAACAACAGGTTCACTGAGTCTTGCGCTGAACGTTGCGCCCATCATATCAGTACGACCGCTTCCTCTAGCCTCAGTCAGTGGGTATTTTCGCCCTGAATTAAATTTTGTATTCGCAACATTGTATATAGCTATTAAGATTGTCATTTCTGACAGGAAAGTCAGAAGTCTCCGCGGTCAGCTTACGCGTGAAGAGAGGGATGAGCGTAGAATAATTACATATCTAAAAATGTTTGGCTTTTGATGCTCGCTGTCTATCTCTTAATGCCTTAATCGCTATTCTAATGAAGGAAACGATTGATCAAATAAAGATTATATTTTATGTAAATCAATATTCATAATTACCTTATAGATTATACTAATTAGCATTACAGTTTAAGTGATTAATGATTTTAATTTAATTAATAATTCCAACTCGTTCATTAAATCGCTTAAAGACAAAGTAAGTATGACCAACCCCTCTCTTACCTGGTGTCCACTGAGGGTGAGCGAGGAAATCTAACAGCTTGGGAATTGTTATTCTATAAATTAGTTACTGTTTTAATAATCTAGAACATAATATAACAAAGGTATGTTACAATATATACAAAGGCGCATATTACAACGGAGATAAAAAGTTTCAAAGAAATAAATCTATGTAGGTTTTTTACATCATATCTAGTAGAAAAAGAAACAGGCTTGCATTTTGTATTTATTAAACCTAAAATTATATTTGTGGATTTAAGCTATATTTTATTCTATCATTAATTTATAATTAAAAAAATATTATATACTTTTATAAATCTAATACATTGAAATATTTAGTTTCGTGACTTCATGTTGTCTGTGTAAATATCAATGCAAAGAGCTGAAATCGGGCTCAGTGGCATGCTTTTGGAGAGGTTAGCAGTTGTCCGGAACAAGCTGATGATTATTGTGATAATGGTAGATATGTTTTTCTAACCTTTGTTGTTCTTATTCACTCAACGAAACACTCGTAAATAGTTATATAATTTAAATGGAAAGTCCTGAAAGATATAACAGTTCAAAAGCTGGACCGTAGCTGGACGGTTAAATGTTTCAGCTGCCTCTTCAGACGACTAAGACAAAGCGCTTATTTTTCCTACAACTACTGTAATTTTTTGTCGCCCCGACTATCAATACTTAAATCGAAAGTAAAACGTATATTATAATTTCTATCCTTCGAATTGGAAGTTTTATTCTTTAATAATAGAATAGGTATATTTTTAGTTCGTTTTTAAAATAATCGTTCTATTTTATTAATAAAAAGCTTCACATCAATACTACTTTAATGTAAATGACTTTTTGATATCAATAATTGATGATTTATATATATATATATATATATTTACACTTGCAATAGATATTTTTACACAGCACTGTTAATCTTTAAGAAATGTACAAAAGTTTTTAAGGAAAATAAAGGTTTATTAATTGAGAATATCGAAAAGTTTTATAAATCTCATTCTGACAGTTGAAAATCAAGCAATGGAGCAAACGTGACACGAATACTCGATAAGGTTGCCAAAGATGGGAAGTATGGAAATTAGATTCGTACAGTTAAATTACTAGTATTCAATATCCAATTGTGGAGTAAATTAAACAATTCTTTTCGAATCTGCCTGGAATATATAACTGAAAGATAAGATAATATGCTACTTAAGAATATACGAGTATGTACTGGTTTGTGCATATACATATACATACATATGCGTTGCTTTTATTTAATAAGACTTAGTTATTTTTTCTAAAATTAGCCTAGCAAAGAAGCAGTTGGGCCACCTGCTAGTAACTGGTCACCGTCGCCTATGGATATTTACAACACCCGAGGTATGGTCAATGGTATGCCGACCTTAAGGGAGAGCTTTCTTTGCGCTTGTTATGAAGAACCCCATGTCATAGTGCTCTGGAAAACCTCAGATGGAAGCCACAATATTCTATATTTTACACGTGCACGGTGGTCAAAACAAACGACTCATATAATGTATTGAAACAAATGCATACTTTGATTAATGTACACGAAAAGTAATATTTTGGATTAAGATAGACAACAACATGCTATACGAAATATTAGAAAAAGTACCGATGAGTATCATTAATGGAACAATATATTATAATTGACAGAACCTTAAAGTTTGCGGAAGCGTATTTTAAATTCAATGTGAAAATTGAGAAATATTTTTTGATTTTTTATTATTTTTTACATACTAATAATCACGTGCTATTTAGCTCCTTTAACTTCAAAATTCATGTTCAAATTTGTCTTAGTATATCAAGAAATATCCATGAATCGCCGGAACATCTGAAGACTCATCAAGCAGGTTGCTTTTCTTTTGTTATTTAGTTATAAAATGAAGCAGAAGAGTATCTACTCCAATTGCGGTCTGCACATGGAGCTTTTCTGCTCGCTATGCGATGCCGCAATTATTTCGCTCATAAGGAAGTGTAATAACAGTAACGGGGACATTTTGTCCTTAGACATTCTGAAATAACAATAGGGCAATTAATTTAAACGCATCCATTGCAGCACATAATGACGTTAGTGGAACGAAGAGGAGGTCGTAAGAGACGTCGTTATCCTACATTTCAGGGTCAATAAACTGCGGCAACGGCGCGACTTCGCGGCGGCAACGGAGACTCCGCGACTCGCTTCAGCCCATTACTTGATCAATGCAGACCCAGACACAAAAGCTGAATACCAAACAGCTTATAAATTTTCATGTACAATAAAATACTTAATGTATTAACAATATTCCACCCATAATCGCAAGATTTATTACAAAATGCTGGCTAACGTTTCATTTAATCGAGTCGTATGTCTCCATGCTAAGGAAAACAAAATAAATTGAGCTAATCTAATTACGTGGAATTAAAATAACAACTTACTCTGCGCTACAGAATGGCACAATAACAATTGGGTGTATAAATGTGGAGCAAAGCGAGAGGAGTTCGCTGAGTCTGATAACCTTCATGTTTACACCGCGATAACAGCTCTCGAGCATATTGTGAGGGAAGTTACACATAAGGAGAGTATTATTGCTGTGGTCGCCCGCAACAGTCTCGGGAGCCCTAGTGTCGGATTCAGTGGAGATGTCGCGCATGATATGGCAATAATGCTGCGTATTCTGCCCACAAGCCCGTTATTACACATATCTACACAATGTACTCTCTTACACGGCAAACGCTGAATCACGCGCTCCTGTTGTACACTAAAATATTTACAAGCCTTACCGTGTAGTTCAGGTAAATAAAATTAGCTGAACTATCTCTCTCGCCATGCGATTGAGATGAACAAAATATTATTCATCGAACCTAATCAAAAGTTTGTTTCTTCGGAGCGAATTTGTAGTTCTTGTGAATTTTCGATTAATTCATAACTAAAGAAAGATGAATATAATTTCTTGACAGACTTCATTTTTTCTAACTTATAATTACTGGTTGATCTGAAATATATATATGTGTATATATATATATATATATATATTTTTCGAATAAAATAACAATAATATTTAATTAAAAGCCGTTAAAATGTAAACATGTTACGGAAATTTACAAAGAACATATTTGCATATTTTTTTGTAAGTCACGTCTATTATTTAATTTCAGTGTGATCGAATTAAACAACTAGGTCTTGTCGCGTAAAGACAGATTGATGCTGTTGAATATACAAAAAAATTAAAATCGACCATTATTAAATGACCAAATTCGGTTATGGCCGTGTAAAGGATAGTCAGAAGGGCCGGCGAAATGAACAACGCTCTTCACTTAACGAATTTTAGCATTCGTTTATTGTTCGGATTATGTATATTTGACAGTGAGCCGTCTCGGGCGGCGGATCGCTCGTTGGCGATTCGTCTTTTGTCTTATTTTATTATGCTATTATTCGTAGCCGGCTATAAAGGCTAGCGAGACGGTTTGTCTGCCTGTTCCCGGCTTTCTCGCCCTTGTTTATCTGGCCGGGGTAGTTAGCGCGGCGGAGTGGCGCCCCGCGGCAGTGCTCTCGGAGGCCGGCCCGCGATGGCACGCTCCCGCTGCGCCGCGCCGCCTGTCGCTCCACGCGCTCGCGAACAACAACACAGGTGAACTTCCACCAGCCGGTTCTAATTCGACGCTTTTATATGATTCAACCAAAATGACTCTTTTTATACATTTATATTGTGCGATATGGATAACACTATTCACAATCTGCTGCACTACGACAGGTGAGTAGAGAATGCAATTAGCATTTTTATTGAGTTTGTTGGCAACTTCTCCAAGTTTATATTGATTGGAAAATATATATATTCTACTCTTCCGCCATTTATTTATACTTTAGATAGCTTTAAGTAACTTCTTTTTATGTACATACTTGGTGGGTTTTTTTTTATTTTTACTTTAATGTATATATACATGTATTTTTGAGTAAGCAGTAATATATTAATAGATATTTAACTTGCTGTATATATTTATAAAATTAATGACTACTTTTAGCACATGCTTAAAAACATATCTAAAACAGGAAGCTCAACATTGACCTAATTTCGATAATTAAGGTTACAATAATAATGACCATTTTACTTCCACGTCTGGTAATGATCATTACATAGTGAAATCATATTAATTATAGTTCGCATACAACAGAAATTACACACGAAAGTATTCAAATAAATACATAATCAATATTTGACATTACATACATACACACTTTATTAAATTAAAAGCAGTTAATAATTGTTATAACGATAAAATAATTAGACGTCCAATAATAATTTTCTTATATATGTATATATTTATAATATTAGTAAATATAATGCATAATCTTAATTTATCTCATCTCAATCTTAATACAGAATAGCTTCGCCTCTATTTAATACTTGTTTGTTACAAAGTAATATTTTCATTAGCCGTAGATGTTTCGGGCACAGAGCGGTTATTTCTAGGTATTTCATTCGCTTTTAAGATTTGACTAAAGCCTGGCATTTTTACTTCAAAGAGATAGTCGGGAAAGTTCCGGTTATTTAATTAGCGGTTTCGAGATGAAATTTAATAGATATTTCGAAAATAAATTAAGGTAGGTATGTCTACGCTACGTTATAACGCAAAGCGTCTTCACGAGTGCTGCGCGCAGAATAAGATTCTTCAAAACAAGATTTATTCAGAGGGTTGGAGATAAGAAGCTCTCGTATTTCTATAACGTAATTCAGTTAACAAGGGGAAGAATCACAAACAAAATGGACAGGGGTCGGCCAGGCCGTGAGTCATCCGCGGATATCCGCAGGCGTCCCGGCCGACACAGACAGTTATGGATGTATTCCATTATTACTCTAAATAAAATAAAGCTGAGTAATACTTCATGTATATGGATACGCACTCAGCTGAATTGGGTCAGCCCGGCCGAAACATTCTAATTTCCTCGACAAGGTTGTCTTTACAAAGCGCATAGTCCAATTGACAACAACACGTCCCTGTAACCGTAACCCTATGAAGGAAACTCGGTTGTTTGCCTTAGAATTAACTTGGTGTTTGCCGGTCTTGGACCAAAAAGATCGAGCCCATTGCTGATATGAATTTTCGGGATCACGCAAAAAGAATAAAATCACAGATAGTGCTGGTAAAACAAATACATTTCATTTGTGATCAAGGTTTTGTCTGAGTAACAATGATGTTTGCCATTGCTTATTGCAACATATTGGAGTGTCCTTCTCTAGTACATTTTATGTAAAGTGTTAACAGAAATGGGCCAATAGAAGTCATGTGAGGTGAAAAGTGATATTTAACTACAGCTTTACGATCAATGTTTATTATTTTGCTAGTTGTATATTTAAAACATACATTTTTATAACCTTATTTGGGCATATATTTTAAACGACACTGAATTTTTTTAAATAATATCTTATATATCACGTTTCTCACAGTGTTTTACCTTTTTTACATACAAATTCTTCGTTTCCACCTCGCCGCAATCTGGAGTAGAGTAGCAAAAGGAAGCAGCAATAGCGTGAGCTAATTAATAATAAAAATTTCGTAATAGTAATTTCGTATCAAATTTCTTAAAGGAAATTATTAACATATAACAACATCGCGCCTGTATTTCCCCAAAGGGATAGGCAGAGGAGTAAAGCGCGCTCCCACGATTCACTACTTATGTCATTAAAGTCCCACCATGGAATAGAAACATACTCGTAATTCAAACCTAAACAATAATGTTAAAAATGTTTGTTTCCGTTCGATAGAAACTTACCGAATATCACAAACAGATATCACAATTTAAGATATTCTCGTATTAATATGGTTGAGTGTATGCGTATATTAGCGAGTGTCACAAAAGAAATATTTATAGCTATGATCTCGGAGCAATACAATTTTTAGTACATTTTTGATAACGTGCATTTAAAAAATACAAAAAATTGAGACTTCTGCGGTTATAAGTACATTAAAAACAAATTTAATCTGGGTCCAAATTGGACACTTCTTTTACCGGTTTGAATATGTATTACTACAGTTTTTAGCATTAACACATCTACAATAACGAAATTTAGCTTTGTGCTTATTTCAGGCAGCGATTAAACCTAAATGTATAAGGTTTTATTTGTTGTCAACGGTTGATCTATGACAGTGTTTATATGCTCGTGGGGTGACTACAGCTACGGTACAATAACATTTCTTAAATTTTTCTTCACAACAGAAGAGCAGTAATTAGTCGTTTGTGAAGCAGTTAGTTACACTTATCTGAAATATAGGTATTTAAATGCACTTACATACAAAACAATTGCACAATTAAAGCACTGACATAATAATACAACCACACGCACACCTCGGCCTACATGCACCTACGCACACACGCGCGAGGGTAATATATTCTCTCATCAATTTAATTGTTTAAATAACGTTTTATTGACGCCTCTACGCTTCCGATCAAGTATTTTGTGAATGCGAAATATTACGGTAAAATTAACGCCAAAATTATACCGACGAGAAATACATCAATACTAAGTATTTCACTTGATATACAATTCTGATAGCAAGACACTATGTTGCTTTATATAGTACGGTCATGTATGTCAGTTCTACGATCACTTTGTTTGGGGCTGTCTACGCGGAGTTCCGTCACTGACTATGTTGCGAAGGTTACACACTTACTGTAAGGCTAAATTAGCTATCATTGGTACTTAATACATAATCTATACTTTTAGTTAATAATCCCACATTTTAGTGTTAA
>DWJK01003183.1:0-13470 GCA_018248815.1 Croniades pieria auraria
CTTGCTTGACAATTTACTTTAATTATTTCGTTCGTTCGTTGCATTGCAGCGTAATCAGCAATGAAAAATACAGACACATTTTCTTAAATTCTGTATAAATAGCGCAAATAAAAAAACATGGATAAATTAACACTAATATCGGGCACTCTGTTTATGGCAGCAGATGTTTTCGCAATTGTCAGCTTAGCAATGCCCGACTGGATAATTACGGATATTGGAGGTGATGTTTACTTTGTTTGTTTTTTTAACGTAAAATTTGGTAACTGGCTATACTGACAATGATTAATACTACCGTTCTACAGGTGATATGCGTCATGGTTTGATGTGGTCATGTATGACCATCCACAATTTACCGCAAGTCTGTTACACGCCTAACTTAGAACCAGAGTGGATGTTGGCATTGATATGCATATTCTTAGGATGTATATGCATCACAACCACAGTTATACTGCTGGCATCCAGTCATTTTGATCGCAATGTTATCCCATATGCTCGCTGGGTTGGATTTGCTGCAAGTAAGTAAATAAACATAAACATATCAGTACCCACAAATATTAATTACATTTCAATAGACCCATTAACAATCATAGAATGTGAATACATTCAACAGTGAAGACAATATTTATTGGTTTTACTTTGAAAAAAAATTCACTTCTGTGATAATATGCCATTATATATTTCTGGGAATTAAACAGAGAAAATTTTGGTCACCATACATTTTGATTAAAATGTTATGACCATCCATTTTATTCAAAGTACCTTTGTTGAACAATTGATGGTTGAACTATTTGATGCTGCTATTTGCACTTCTTTTGCTATCCTTTGGCTTTGGTTTATGTATGTTTTAAGGAACACAACCATTTTTGAATTAAACTATAATAATACCAATGAACTTAATTTTTTGACTAAATCAAATGGGGAAATATCCCCTCAGATGAGGCCCATGTAAATTCTTCATAATGCTATGTTGTACATTTAAAACCTCATAAGTAATTTGTGTTGTTTCAGTGGTAATGTTTTGTTTGGCTGCTGTCATCTTCCCAATGGGTTTTGATGTGGAAGATATTGGTGGACAACCATATCAATTACCGAACAGCCACCAAGTTGGAATATCTTACATACTGTTTGTACTTTCGCTGTGGATCACTGTTATATCTGAACTTTTTGCTGGGAAAGTTTGCTTGCCACATTTCTAATTGGATGAACTTGCACATTATATTTCCATAATTATTAAGCAAATTATCAATTTAATTTAAAAAGTAACTACAAACTGTATGTATTTCAAATGTGATATATTTTCAGTCTCATTATAAGAGTCTCATTAGATAAGTTTAATTTTATTGTTTAATTCCAATAATAGATGTATTTGCTGTTCATATTATTGAATAAAAATTTAAAACATTTGTTAACATGTCTTACTCATTGTGCAACAAAACATCCTTCACCGAGCTGGTTAAAGTTAAATATGTCAATAAATATTGTTACATATAGGTACATAGATTAACGGCTGGAAACGATGCAATGTACTGTATAGGATGACAAACCAAAGATGCTCTCAGATTACAAAAATTGTTTATTCACTTTCGATGATATCGCTGGTATTCACAAAAATCGCTTCCTTTTATCGCTTGTTGAACCTCTCTTAATCGCTTTCAGAAATGTTCTGTTTCGTAGCGCATTTTTTTTTTTTTTTGCGCCCAGAGAATGTGAAAAGGGCTACCCTCCGTACGGGAGGGAGGTGGTGAATGCTCATGCATACCACTACGACCGTTCGCAGTGGTTATGTGGGACTCACGGGGGAAGCCCATGCCTTACCCACTAAACACCACCTAGGGGGTTGGCTTTGACCCGAAGGGTCTCGAAGCCTACATCGGATGCGCCCCCCTCTTGGGTGGTCGAGGGGGTGGTCGAGGTCGTAGCGCAGTACCCACACGGCTTATATATCGTTTACGCGGCTTCTGGTGATTTCGAGAATGTTCGACAACTTTATAGAAAGCAAGCTCCGCCCACACGCCGGTCGTGTTATTTTTGTAAACAACGTCAGACGCCAAGCGATAAACGACCTTAAGTCGTTTGAGCGTAAGGTTCGATTTCGCTTGCCCTGTTCAATACTTTCTATGTATACTTATATATAATACATTACGAACAAAGAAGTTTCGAGATACGTCTGTAATAATACTCTTATATGTATACCTATATTCAATACATTACGAACAACGAAGTTTCTAGATACTGTCATCCGTAACAATATATTGCAAATGGATTGACTAAAAAATTTCGGTCAGGATATGATTAATCAAGTTTTAAAAAAATTTTTTTTTTTAAATTTCACTGGTTTGGTTGACACAAATTCCATACCAATCGAAAGTATGAAGCCTATAGAGTATACAAACGTTAGACTATAGAGTATACAAACGAGTATATAAACGTTACAAACGTCGACTATTTTTTTTCCCGTCACAACTCTTGGGTTAGCAAGTATAAACAGATAAATCGATAATAGTAACTTGCACTGGTCTGGTTAAAAAATTGAAAGTAACTTAAAATAATGATGGTTTCATTACGAACACGGTGTTATAAGGTTGTCTGCGAAAAATTGGTCCTGAATTCCGGTTGTCGAGTTTTGAAAAGTGAAATATTGCTGCGAGTGAATACGTGCGACAAGAGGTCCCACCGAACCATTCCATGCGATAGAAGAGGATACAGCATTACAGCTGTCTAGTTCGTCCATTGAATAAGAGAGTGGGCATGCTCTTTGTCCGTGAAAATGAAAAGGATAGCGATAGACTCGTAAATGCTGTGCATCATTTTGGAGTAACAATGGTAAAATAGAAAACATAATACCGTATTAAATTTGAAGAATGCTTTTTAAACATTTTTTTTTAATAAAATCATGATATATGTGTATATACTTTGTGACATTAAAGCATATATATCTTTAGTAAATAAAAAGGTAATAGTGATACATATATAATACTAATCTTACAGATTTTACTTCTTTTATCAGTAGACAAAATAAAAACAAATAAAGCAAAAATTTATCATAAAATAAAAAAAAATTATATGTGTTAAAGATATTGTGTTTTAACAAAAAAAATATGGAAATAAAATGTAAATATAAATGTTATTAAATTGACAAATTATTCAGCATCCGAGTCATCCGACATAAAATTGTGATCTCCAACTTCAGAACATTCTTCATCGTCACTTTGTTTCAGTTGTTTCCACAATATCTTCTATCCTTAAAGGTTTATGATCCCCAATGAACCCTAGTGGTTTTAAATACTCACCTATGAACCAACCGCAGTTCTCAGACTGAAGTTTCATGCATACCTGATCCGTTGCATTAAGCCACATAGAATTTACGAAAATAGTTCGTAATTTTTTTTGTGTTAATGATATCCAGCATGGTGGTGGTATAGTATTGGAGTCAAAGCCATTTATTTTTTTTTAAACCGCTCGCTGTCTTCTTTAGCAGAATATTTTTTTTTTAGAAAAATTCGATATCTCGCATCATTCACTTTGGAACAGTTTTTAATGCCATACATCATCATCATCATCATCAGCCTGCTCCCGTCCACTGCTGAACAGGCCTCTCCAATGGCACGCCACTGAGCTCGATCTTCTGCTCTTCGCATCCAACCATATGCCATACATACTGACAGTAAATTTCTTGAAAGGTGATCATTTTTTCGTCAATGAAAATATCGGCTTCATCTGTCAATGATGCAAAAACTGATTGAAACGTCTTCTTTTACGGGTAGGTTCTTCTTCATTTTCGTTGCTATTAACTTGAGAAGCTGATGAAGTTGTAGCTTCGACATCATCAAAATTATCAGCTTTATCACTAGGGAATTGATAAATAATTCCAACTGTGTCCTGCATAATGTTCTTTCCAGAAGTGGTGTCAACGGAGCGATGGAAATAGTCGAACGCTACGTGAGTGCTGTATCCATTTGCTGCAGTGATAACTTTTGGTGTAACTTTATTATCTTGGATCGACGGAAAAGTCATTTCGGTTTCCAGTTCTTCAGCCAAATTGTATCCAATCGTATGGCCATACCTATTGAGTATCGTGATTACTTCCCGAGAGTTGGTTAAAGACTTTACTGCCAATCCAAGAATTAAACTTTTCGCTGGCTTACATGTACCCCTAGTGACAGCATAAATAATATCACTACATATTGACGTTATTTTAACCTTCAGTTTGTCCGAATTGCCATCAGAAACATTAGGTCCTTGAATAAGATTTCGCATAAAATCAATTAATTGGTCAGGAATGTCGCATTCTCCTCGAATGATGTCATCAGCAGTTACGTTGCGAGGAAGCGGATGAGCATCTATACTGTTAATGCAGTTTCTCAAATAATATGCAATATCTTCAAACTTATAATCATTTTTTGCCTCCAAAAACTTTAAGTTGTTTACCACTGCAGAAATTTCGATGTCTGTTTTGTACACAATTTTTTTGTTACGCGTTCCAGTTGACGCTTCGATCGTAATACGGTCACCAAATTTATTTAATAATTTTTTTTGCAAGGCTTCAGCTCGGTAATCTTGTATATCATCGAAAGCAATTTCATTTTTTCCGAATTCTAACAACAAAGCTTGGTATCTTAACAATTATTCAGCCAAGTACATAACTTTGTTTTTTTCTATTATTTCTGTTGTAATTAAATTCGATATTGATTCAAAGGCCAATTGATGTAACTGTCTACATTTACTATAGCTGGAATCGGTAGATACTTCGGTGGACCGCTTCTCTTTCGATTGAAACGCTGCGTAACAAGGCTGATGGTACGCAACAGTTCTATCTTGAAGTTTGGAGAGAATCACCGAATCGCCAAAATTTTTGGCTATATTTTTTATCCGCAGTGATACTTTGGCACTCTGAGTGAGAATAAGATTAAGCAGCTTCTTCCCACATCTTTTTTGGATATGGTCGCAAAACACACAAATGATTTTGTTTGATGTCGATGCTGTTGATGTTGATGGCTCCTAAAAGAACAAAATTTTTAAGTAAAAATAGACGATAAAAAAAAATATTGGAGAATAACAAGTCAAATAATAGAGATTTTTATACCATTTTTTCAAAAAACGCTTACAAAAAACACTTAAATATTTTATTACTTTGTCAAAATCCACAGAAGTTTGAGGCATATCATCAACATTACTCTTTTCATCGTCAGTAACTGTAGTACAGGAATTGACAGTAGGACTCAAACGTTTTGAGTCTTCATCAGTAGTAGATGCATTGATATGCTCCTGAAAAGCCATTTTTTATGATTAAATAAAAATATTTTCCAGAAAAAAGTTTACATATAATCATATTTAATTATGTATATAAAGTTTATATATAATTGTATAAATGTTTTATATACACTGGCCATAAATACTGTTACAATTAAAAATAAACAAAATATTACTTTTGAATTTGGAATCTGTAATTTTTATATGATTGTCCATTGTGTTTTCTTATTTTCGCGCACAGTACCTACATTGTAAAATATTTTGTGATATTAAAATGGAGCGGGGTGATAAAGGGAACCGAATCGCTGTGATTGCATTACATAAAGTAAGAGCCAAATACACTTTTTAAAATCTTCCATACGCTTGGTATTAGTCAAATGTTTGTGTACCGGACTATTGATAGGTACAATAAAACCTCCTCTGCTTGTGGCAGAAAAAGCTCTGGCCGTCCACGTGGAACACTACGTAGTGTTCGTACGAAAAAGACGATCAAAGCAGTAAGGTAAAGAATTCGAAGAAATTCTGTCCGAAAGCAAAAGATTTTATCTCGGGAGATGAAGATAGCACCATGAACCATGTCGCGTATTTTAAAAGATGGCTTAGGACTTGCAACCTATAAGAGATGCACTGGTCATTCCTTCACTGATAATTTAAATAAGAATAGGGTGGTAAGATTAAAACAACTATTTAAGCGGTACGCAATAGGTCAAAGAAAAATTTTGTTTACGAATGACAAAATTTTTACAATTGAGCAATATTTTAACAAATAAAATGACCGTATTTATGCTGAAAGCTCTAAAGAAGCTTCCCAATTATTCAACAAAGTACAACGTGAGCATTATCTGACTTCAGTGATGGTTTAGTGGGGCGTTAGCTATGAAGGAGTGACTGCCATATTTTAGTGAAAAAGGTATCAAAACATCGACACAAGTGTATCACGATACCATTATTAAGAAGGTAGTTAAGCCCCTTAACAACATCATGTTCAATAACCAAGAACGGTCCTTTCAGCAAGACTCGGCGCTGGGTCATAATGCTCGATCCACCCAATCTTGGTTAGAAACGAACGTTACGGACTTCATCAGAGCTGAAGACTGCCCGTTACCTAGTCCTGATCTTAATCCACTGGATTATAATTTAAGGACAGTTTTAGAGAGTAAGGCTTGCTCTAAACGGCATGATAATTTGGAGTCCCTGAAGCAATCCATACGATTGGCAGTGATGAATTTTCCCATACAAAGATTGCGTGCTGCTATTGATAACCGGCCTCAACGTTTAAAGGACTGTATTGCAGCCAATGGAGACCACTTCGAATAAGCTTTATATATTTTTTATGGTTTTATATTAATGTACTAAACTAACACTGTAATAGTAATAAATGTTACGTACAATAAAAAAAAATAGTTTTTCTTTGTAACAATGTTTATGGTAACACTAAGTACTTTATTACCCTGTCTTCTCAACAGCAGATTGTAACTATACCAAAAGTTCTCCATCACGTTTCTTGTTCATTAGAATATTCGTTGTCTCTTAAACTCACGAGCTTTGCTCGTGTCCAGAATGTATAATTATTTGCAACATTAAATTTGTAAAGCTCCCTGAAGTCAGGGGACGTTTTATTTGTTCTTATTATTGAAAGTTCATCGTTTTCAGTTAGGGGCTTTAAATGAACAATACATTTTTACGAGCCTTGCTAACGCAATAATATCGCAGTATATATTACATTTATCAATATAATGGCACATTTTCACCAATAATAGACATCATCAACAAATATATTAATAATTGTATCAGCTTACAAAAAAATTTGGGCGTTGAAACAACACGTTTTGAAATAATTGCGAGGAGATCTGAGGTTTCTCGCTTTATTTTCTTTCATCATCAAAGCGAGTGAAATTAATTTAATCCTAATCGGTTTTTTTTAAATAACCAGTCATAATCGATTCGACCATCATATCTATTGTAACTAATTACAGCATGCCTATATTATTTTCGGTCGGTACCTGGATGACCGAGCTTAGCTCGGTATTTTTATATTTGGTTATTACGAGTAATATACCAATTATATTCAATTTTTTCAAAGCTCTTCTAGGCATTTTTAAGTGAACACTTGAGTTAAAACGACACATATTTTATCAATAACATAAGTTAACAATTGATTTTCTTGGTCTAACCTTAAATCAAACACTCATTGGCTTACAATTAGTTTAGTTTAACAACGCCATCCATTAAAGTATCTTTAGTGTTGCTGTGTCGGTAAAGCAGTAAAGTTTGTCATTGCCTGAAAATGCGGATAAAAAGCATTTTTTTTAATGAAACCTAGTTAGATCGATTTATCGCCCCCAAAAACCTCTGCATACTAAATTTTAAAAAAATCATTTGAGCCGTTTCCGAGTTTCCGATTATTTACATATATACAAGAATTGCTCGTTTAAAAGTATAGAGAGATACCCTTTTATAACTATATATTATCATATCGGCCTCATATCATAATATACTAAAGTGAATTGTTATATTCTGCACATGAAAGCATCATATAATCAATTAATCTTCATGTACAAATATAAATATGTACATATATGTAGAAATAAATATGTACATATATGTAAAATTTTATTAAAAATATAGTAATATTTCTTCCTTTTTCTCGCCCCATGTAACAAATTCATGTTTAATTCGTGTAATACACTTACCATTTTACATTAAAGTCCATTCTTTGATAACATTTATAAACCAAACTTACATTTGAATTATGTATACGGATTTTCTTTATACGGGTATTAACGACATAAAACTATTTAAGCGACCTATTGGAATACCGATTAATAATTTTAATATCTATATGAAGAATTATTTTTAGCTATATCACAATAAAAGGGGAAAAAAGATAAATTACGTAAACAATAAAGTCGGCTCTTTCAACTGAATAATGGCATTATGAAGGGAAAGCAGATAACACATACGCGGTTTGTGCTGAATAGGATTCATAATGTGCCCAAGTACCATTAAACCTTTCCGAATAGGACAATATTAAACCTCAGACAAAGGATACAAAGCTATTGAAGTGAAAAATAAAGGAAAGACTGAACAGTTACGACAGAAAAGTATTGGATGGCAATATAACGAAAGCATGAGTCAGATGTTTTTTTCTAATAACAGTTTTCAATTTAAAGGAACATTCTAATGGTTGATACTGTACGTTACAACAAAGGACCACAAAGGAGGATTTTGTACGTTGCCGGATAGCGGCAGAAGTAATCAAGATGCTTCAGCAACCAAACTCAATAAGTTTATTCAAACTATCTCTAACGCAGAACCTTATTATCTCGGACTAGAAATTGTAACAACGGATTCGGAATTTGATTTACAACAGATCCCTTATTTTCTGAGACCCTACTAAAACGAAAACGTCGACACCAATAACTTGGATTGGCTTGTACTTAAACTACCTACAATCAAATTGTTTATCGGGTTATGAATTGATTACTACTTCAAACCGTTCAGAGCTACGAGACGGTTGAAAACCCAATGGCTAATTTATTATTATTATTCTTGTTACTCTGTGAATATTAACATCATTTGTTTTTGATTCTGTAAACATAACATTCGTTAAGAGCATCGTTGATACTATTATCCGCGCATCACGAGTTTTGAAGTAGCGCGATATTTTATTTATTCTATTCGGATCTCTGCAGTTGAGTAGACTTTTGTTGTCCGCCACAACTTTTTGAATAAAATAAAATAATAGTCCTACCTACGATACGAAGGTCATTGGACTATAAACGTAGGTTGACAGTCGTCACTGGAAAAAGTGCCAAATCAGAAATTCCCAAGATAGACCTATCTTGTTTGTTAAAAAACTTTTCATAAGAAATTAGGGAGAACTTGAAAATCAAATTGATTTTCAATAACAAACTCAACGCAGTTTCGCCAAGCCTGCGTTCGATCACAAAAGAGTGTGAATAGTCCCAATGAACTTGATCCCTCGGGAACAAAAAATCAGCTAGATTTTTCGAGCCGAATAGATAAATATATTCATATTTTTACTACAATTACGAGGCTATACACGGAAGTGCACGTTTATATTTGTTAAAGGACATATTGTGGAGTAAGTTTTTATCCTTATGTCTCCTGTAATATTAGCAAAGAGTTATAGGGATAAATTTAATAACCTAACAGCAGCAACACCAATGGAGTGATGGATTATAACAACTTAAACATTTTGAGAAAACGTGTCGTATGAAGTGATACCCTTGCAGACCCTTAAAAGGCTTGTTGTAAGTTTTCTAAGAATTTGCATATTCATTTCGAAACTGAAATTGGATCCTAGACTTTAGTCAAGATATTTGAATAGAGAATTATTGAACTAAATTTAATAACGTTTCGTAAAACACTTCGACCTTTATCGTGTTGTTTAATTTATAACTCTGAAACTTGCTAATAGAAAACAGGCAAATCAAGAATTAATTATAAAAATTATGTACAAATCAACAATATTATGAAAATGTAAAATAAAATATAGGGGAAAATTATTTGTCCAACGATGTGATGGCTTTTTGTAATCGAATTTGGCAGCGGCGAAAACTATTTGGGCCTCAGACGGAATTCCTCCTTACTAGGCAGACGTCTGCGATTTGCATGAACTAGTAAAAAAGAAAAAACTGTCTTTAATTTTGATTTAACCACTGGTATTCACTAACACATGTCGCTTGGTTTATTTTTTCCGTAAATATCCGTAAAATTTTGCACATTTAACCTTCTAAGGTCTGGAAAATTATTATTTTCAGTTGAATTACTTGTTTTTCTTCTTTACTTGAGTGTACTAATACTGTTTCTGATATTTCATTAAATATTTATTTCATTTTCCTCGTGTTTAATAGGGATTATGATTAAACGTGGTGAACTTCTGTCAGATTTCATTTGTGATAAGACAAAGTCGATTCATGGTTACATATCAGTTGTAGCTCATGTATTTAAAGGTATATGGAGAATCAGATCTTGGACTTATTAAAACAACTCGTCTTTACATCATGATTTAATCCAAGACCTGAAATCGCTTTTAAAGTCTAATTTTCTTCTCCTTTCACTTCTACTGTAATTATTATTTCTTTTGCTTTTGCTTTTACTGTAATTATTATATCTTATTGTACAGAAAATATATTTTGTTCTTCAAATTGACCCGTAAAATACGAAAAAAGAACAATTCTTATTTCCCAGTCGGCAACGTAAGTAAATTACCCTCGTCTTGCATTCACGGCGCTGCGTTGAAGAGACAAATACGTGTGACGTTAGAACAATGAACGAAGCGCCGTCTTTTTAGAAATAAATTGTACTATCCTTATTCTGTGGCTTTATCTTCGTTTATAACAAAAGTATTTAATAATCATTACTTCAAAAATATGTTTGAGATACATTAAAAAGGTGATTAAACTTTTTGTATAGGGTTCATCTTTAAAAAATAAAGTTCTACATCTCTGTCTACCAAAAATCCTGCTTAATTTATGTTACGTTATGGCTAAACTTTAACATCATTAGTAGGTACGTACTTATGAATTACATTGTGCAGAACTTCAGTGCCATATGAGTTAAAATACAAATAATTTAAGTTTACAGATACCATTTAGTATGATTTGGTCGGTATGTTTTTAATATTTAGTCTTTTATAATAAAAAAAGTATACAGGTTGAAAACGTCGTGGTACCGTGAAAATATGACAAAAAAAATATTTATCATAACAATTCATTCCGTACATAGTAATCATTATCAGTATATTTCCGTCCACTGCTGGACATAGGCCTCTCCAATAGCAACGTGAATTAAACTTTCTTATAAATAGTTTTTCTTATGTAAAAAAACACTAAATTAGTCCAAATCTCTACCAGCTCTGGTTCTTATCTCTATTTATACGGAAGCACTTTAATTTCATGACAAAACATTTATGGATGTGTTAAAGTGGAAATAGCAAAGATTGTCAATGATTCAACAAAAACTCATGGCACTTGTAAGCCATTAGGACAAAAACGAAGAATTTTTTGTCTGTTGTTCTTTGTATTTATACTATTTATAAGTATAGGAAGGAAGAAGGCAATTTGTCTTTAACGTCGACAGCTTATTTGAGTGAAAAACAAAACACAGCTCATTTCTCAACTTATTTGTCACCCGTTTCAAGATTTATAAACTTGACTTATGTTTTCATCGTTTCTTCCGTTGCATTGGAAGTGCCAAATATACAATATTGCTATAATGCTTTGTTATTTTTTACGGTACATTTAATTTTGTAACCAAATGAAATGATGATGAAATACATATGGGATGTCAAAATCCAATTCTTGTTGAAACACATAAACAAATAGTGGCTTAAATCTCAACCTTCCATTCCTGGAGTCTCAAGCTTTGCCATGCACTTTTCACTATACACTTTTCACTATACAAAGTGGTATTCATTTTTCAGATTGAAGTCGCTGGTTTTAATTTCCTTAAAGTGCATGAAATTTGCCAACCTATCTTTGACTAAAGTTGCCATTCTTAAAAATAAGACAGAAAAGGTAATAAATGTGACAATAACGGTGATCCAAGCAACCTAATCTAAATTTAACACGCAATCTAACTTCAATAAAACAATGTTGTTCACAAAATCAGTCACCTAGCAGTAAATGATCGTCCTGAAATATGTTACCAACCACTCAGTATGATTATTTAACTGTAGCTACTAAGTTTATTTTCCCTTCACTTAAAATCAGATATTTCATTCTCATAATATGTCACGTCACTCTAAGTTCCAAATATTATTGGACGAAATAAATCAGTTATAGCATTATCTTCTATTTATTGGAGTCTTTTATTATCTATTATTCATATTGTGTTCAGAATTATAGCCACGTTTTTGACATCTTAGACGTTGATAGTAACATAAATCACTTCAAAATATCTAATATAATTTTTTCTCTTTCATAGTCGAGTCGTGCTGCATTAGTGTCAGGATTGCGTTCAACTGGCAAATGCATTATGACGTTAATAATAATGAAGTCCCTGCTAATTTTATATCGAGATGAAAGCAAGACAGTTCATATAAAGATTTTGTGATAAAAGATTTTTTGACTGTCCTTTATAACTTTTTGGAACGACTGTTATCAAATTAATATTTCTTCAATTCGTTCTCGGAATACTAACTTTAGGCGTTAGGTAATTAATTAGGTAATCTTAGATAGTACATATTTTTTCTAGTCTTTTACAGTATTAAAAGCTGCTGCTAAAGCAGTACCTATAGATTTTTATAATTACCAACTATTTCGTTTTGTCCCCTGTTCTTCCTCCACCCTTTATGTAGAAAGTGAAAAAATGTAAAATAATACAAATATAACTTTTTTTTATAAAAGTGTAAGAAATCAAATATAATAATACACATTTATAAGAAAATGTCTTTTAATGTCGTATAAATTTAAAAACACATTTTTTTTATTTAATTGTTTTCGTAATTTTCTTAACCATGTTTGTCCAATTTTGTTTTCAACTGATTTCCCGAGAAACATTGCTCAAAGGACTGGTGTCGTTAAACAACGGTTTTAATTAAACCCTTAATTACTCAGCGCAGCAGGTAATAATACTAAAGGTAATAATACATAAAACCAAATAAAATATTTGTATGCATTTTAATGAAACATCAAAAGCGTTGCATTATCTTTGAAAGATCTGTTTTTTTCTGATAATATCCATATTCGTTATAACTGCAGAAATAGCATGTTTTATACCGTGTAATAATGTTTATTCCGATTTAATTTATATCGGTTCTCTAGAAATATAAACATTGAAATAGTAACTTCAACAAACAATGTAAAACTTGTGTTCAGATTCCGGTGATTTTCGCTTTGAAAATCAAGTTCCCCTAGGGAACCCTTCTGAAAGCCTTAAGATAACAAAGATTTCTACCTACTTTCGTTACGACAATCGACATACATATGATAAACACAAAGTCAGCTGCATTTCACAGTTTTTGTATCACGTGTAAAGATATCAGACTATGTAAAATTATCCCCAACCTCATTCGTTTTCGAAAAGCATGAAGCGCGTTATCTTACAGATACTTTTGCTCAATATTACATCGCTACATTGAACAATATATATTATCGTGTTTGTACATTTTGTTTAAAAAAAAATATTTTTTTTTAATCGACCCATTAACATTCCACTGTTGGAATATGAGTCTCTTCCCATATTGAGAGG
>DWJK01003184.1:0-13468 GCA_018248815.1 Croniades pieria auraria
TCTCTTAAAACGGCAGATGTTTGCAATGCATACCGCTTTCGCGTTTGACCTTATTAAGACATCCTACAGAGGTATCTAGTTGATTTGTGCGAGTTATATATTTCTGCGACTTAGATGATATAACTAGCTGTGCCCGCGATTTCGCACGCGTAGATTTCGAAAGTTTTGAAATAATAAATTGACATAACTTCTTTATTTGTTAAGCGATTTAAATGTAAAAAGCACTAAATGTTAGGTGAAGCCTATCACAATATAATCCTGAAAACTGCATTCAAATCGGATACGCCGTTTTTGAGATTAACGTGCACAAACATACAGACAAACAGACAAAATGAAAAAACATTGTTTTGGGTTCGCTTGCGTATATAAAGGCACCCCATTATGAATTTTTAAATGTATTGGCCATGTACAGACAGCGATCAGTTACAGTTTTATTATTAGTATAGATATCAAAATAACATTTTAATACCACAAACAATGAATTAGTATCTAAGCACGAGACTTACCTTCGGAATGTATACATATTATAATGCACATGGTAATTATAAGCAAGAATAATACATATATTATATTATATTATAGTTATTAATAATACTAATTAGCATATACAAGTGAATATTAGCATGCAAATCTAGTAATCTTCCCGGACTTAATTGATGTCTCATATTAACAAAGGCAGGTTCAGTCTCACACAATTTTGCAACAATCAATTGAAATCTTATGAACGGTGAAGGAAAAATTAACTATTCTTAAGCACCTCAGAATCCTGTCTATCTGCCAACCCGCACTTGGTGGTGGCATGGCTAACGATAGGAAACCAGTTGATGATGATCAATTGATCATTGTGTTTGCACTTTTTTGTTTCCAATTAACCCTGTTGCTGTCAATAATTAAATATAATAACTTGTCAACTTAAAAAGAGTCCGAAACTAGTCGGGAAATCCCGGAAAACGTACGTGAGTTAAGCTGGTACATATTTAATCGTAAACATTTATACTTACGGTTAACCGAACAAAACATGCAACGCAGAATCTGATAGCAAAAACAGTCAGAGTGAGTTTAGTGAAAGATTTAAAATCATAAGAACTATGACGCACAGAATATGCCAACGTAGATTGATACGAATCAGAAACGAGAGCAAACAGTGCATTACATAAAACAACTTTCGTAGCTCCACAAGGAAATGTGCGTTACAGGTGACAGATTACAAACGAGATTTGATTTGCGACATAATCATGATGATTTTTTTTTATCATATGATAGGCTAGCGTATGTCCGCGATCCCACCTGATGGAAAGCGCGGATGCGTCCTAAGATGGAGCACGCAAGTCTAGGAAAGGAGCTCCCGCCACTTGCAACGATGTCGCAACCGGTCGGTTCGGTTCAAAACTGGACCGAACCGAAGTCAATCATAAAGTATTTCTTTGTCCAAGGACCGAAACTAATGTTTCTCTAAAAACATACATGAATCAAACCCGTTCATAATATAATCACAAATCATGTTTATATTAAAATTAGAACATTACCGAATCTCGTGTGTAAGCACTGTTTTAACAACGATTTTACTGCAGACGTAACAAAACTGGTCAAGCATAATTATTGCATTATTCAAGCAATTATTAAGCCAATAAGAAAAGTACAGCATTTGAATAAAGAACACAGAACATAGAAATTTGAATACAGACCACAAGTATGGATATCCAACTGTGTACTCAATTGTTTAAGCACGTGGGGCACATTCAGTTCAGTAGGTCGGAATTGAACGAGAATGATTGAACGACAGGAAAAGATCATATATTAGACTTTCACCATGGAAACAGCATCGCTTTACAAACTTCTATTTTTTCAAGAAAAAATGCTTGTTTTTGCTGCATTATGTTCATGTGTTTTGACGTCTGAGCATTGGAAAAGGGAAATATTTATATAAAAGAAAACCAATCCTCTGAATTTCAAGAGAAATCTTGCAAATTGAGAATTTACACAAATTACTATTTGTACATTTTTTACAGGCACATATATTAATAAACGCATTTAAATATAATTTTTACAATTCCATAATTTTCATACTATTCCTACTGCATATTAGTCAAAGTATTGCCATTTTCAAAGACAGATAGTGTTGAAATTGGGAGAGGGAGGAAGGGTTCGAAATAGGTGAATTTTAATCCAGCTGGGTGGAGTAACGATATACGCAAAATGGCTAGCAGTGGTTGGATGCGAACAGCAGTTTCCAGCAGTGGACGGGAGCAGGCTGATAATGATGACGATGACATTTTAATCTTCTATAAAACCTCCGATTGACTACTGACTGTGAAGACCGTGTAACAAATAAAATTTTCTATTTATGTATTCTACTCCAGAAGGTCGGCAGCAAATTTTAGCGGAAGTACAATAAAAACCTATACACACGTAGCGTTGCACTTATAATTGCGTCAATTAAATTTCGATAGATTATACTACGTAGATATGCGTTATGTAAGCGAAAAGTATTTAGAAAATAAATAATATATTTAAACTTTTATTGTTCTCTTTATGTAGCGTATTATAAAATTGATGAAATAAGGATATGTAGTATTTACTACGGTAAAGTATGATAAACTGTAAAATAGTGTTTTATTTTAAACGGTTTTAATTCCCTAGATATAAAGATTTTACTTGGTTTTTGTTCGTTCATGTAAGATTTTGAATTAAGCTAAATTAAGCTGTTCGTAGTATATTCCCGATAGTATATTTAGCATCACACAGCTCAAAGGTCCTCACAAACTAAGCTATAACATACATTTATATAATAATAATAATAATAATAATAATCGACCCATTTGTCATTCTACTGTTGGAATATGGGTCTCTTCTTATCTTGAGAGGATTAAGGCCACGCCCGACTGCCGATCGGGAATTCCTGGGTTCAAATCCCGCGTCGGGTACTATTGGATTTTTCTAATTTAGAATTTCTTGTAGTGACTCAGAGTCTGGATGTGTGCCAGGTGTATGGCAATAGGCTCACAACTTATTCCATGGGACGTAAACGTAACTGGTGAAACATGGGGGTGTACTACACTCCTCTGCCTTCGGGGATTACAGGCGTGATGTTAATTTTTTTATTATTTATTGTAATATATGTGCCTTGCTAAAATGTATAATATAGTTCCGTTTATAGCGACCTTCAAACTTCTTTACCGAATATAAATACACGAGACCATGCCAGGGGTTGGCCGAAACACGCCAAACGCAGATATCGCGTGTTCTGCTTTAATAGTCAGTTTTTTTTTGTATATATTTTCACCGTCGTATCTAAAATTAACTGCCTCCATTATACTCGTCCATTATTCATTATTATTGGACAGGGATCACTCTAATTAAGATTTAGCTGTGCTTACAATAAAGTAATTCATTTACAGGTCTCTAAGACACAGACCTGGACATAGGTCCAGCAGTGGACGAAAATAAGCTGATAATTACGATAATGGTGAATTAAATGGTGAGACGTACAGTTTACTACTGAACTATTTGACTAAAACTGTCTCAATATTTAGTGGAAGTCCATAAAGACCTCGGATGGGTCCAAGAGAATTTGAGCCGTTCTGAAAATACGTACCCACTTTCTTTACTTATCAAATAAGCCCCTTCCAGTAAAGGTTGTCTGGAAGAGATTGCTCGTTTAGCGATAAGACCGCCTTTTATTTTTACAGAATTTTGTTATTCCGTTCTTTGTATTTTTATACAGTCTACAATAAAGTGTTTGTATTGTATTGTACCTTAGCCGGTACAGAACATAGTTATGTATATAGTAAATACTCGCAAAACGTTTAATAGATGACACTACTGTACTGTTAGAGAAAAAGTTGCCCGAAGAATTCTTACTATGGCATTATTATTACTATTGATTATTATTAATATGGCAACTCAACTTAATTACGAGCCCAGTTTGTGGTGCGTGTAAGTTATGACCAATTTCAGGTTATCGCCTTGGTTCTGTGGCGGTCAATAACTTTATTACGATCCTAGACTTTGCAGCGTTCTTAGCGTATTTATATTATTTATTATGTTAATGTCACGTCAGGTTCCTTACGGGGTAGGCAAAGAAACTGTGTGCCAAATATCTCTATTCTTACAGATTAGAGTCTTACAGGCTTCTGCTTTCATCACTCTTCATACACGAATGTTGATTTCGGAGCTTCAGATACGTTTTTAATTAATAACACATATTAAATTTTAATATTTTATTGTCATTTTACGAGACAAGAAAGCAATTGAGGTCCGCGAGTCAACCAGAGCTCACCGCATCGCAGCTCGCCATTAGTAAGTAGCACTTTTAACTATAATTAAATGCAAATTTGACTTTTTCAAGCGATAATTACGTCATCACAAAACAAAAACACGTATTACGCAAGATATTTTCATATTTGAATGCTAAAATTGAAAAAAGAACATTAAGCAAATGGTTTTCATATCGGAATATGATTATGTACATATTTAAAAGAAACCGTTGGAATATACGTACATGCCTATACTTTAAAATTCGTTCCTGTAAATTTAGAGATACATATATGTGTATGTATATATATATATGCATATATATTTCCCGAAACCTTCATAGATAAATGTGAAAATGAAATACATAAATGTCAAAACAAGATTCAAATGAAGAACGTGATTGCGTAACGATTTTTAAATAACGGTAAGCAGTTGTAGAACATTATCGACTGCCAATTATAAAACTATAAAGTAAGCGTTATGAGTACTTTAACAAACGCCTCAATAATATACATTGCGAAAAGATTTTATCGCTTAATGTTCTGTTAGGTTTTCAACAGGTAAATGTTTTGTATGCAACATACTTCCGTTTAACTATTTCCGTTGCTATATTCGTTGCGGCCGATGTTAATATTATTTAGATTAGTGAGATGCGAGGTAATAATTACCTATCAGTAGGCTGCTAAATATTACGTATCATCTTCATCATGTCAGCCTTTTCCGTTCCACTGCTGGACATAGGTCTTTCCCAAGGTGTGTCACAACACTCGATCCTCCGCAGATCTCATCCAACCACTACCAGCCGCCTTCTTAAGGTCATCGGTTCAACGGGCCGGTGGACAACCCACAGTACATCTGCCAGTCCGTGGTATCCATTCTAGAACTCGTCTGCCCCAACGATCTTCGGTCCTATGACATATGTGACCAGCCCACTGCCACTTCAGCGTGCTAACATTATGTATAAGTTTTTCTGACTTGAAGTTTCTCGTAATAACTTGGAGTCTGAATTTCTTCCTCACTACCATAGGGAGTGTAACTGGTGAGACATGGGAAGATTATTTCTCTACATATCCCTTCGGGGAAACAGGCGTGATAGTAAGATATTTCTTGAACAAAATTTAATTAAAAATTAAAATCGAAGGAATGGGTTGCAAACAAACGGAATAAATTGAGGACGCCACTTTGATACGTGTGAGTCATACTTGTACCAGTATTTTAAGTGTTTTTCGCTGTCAACAACTTATACAGACTAAACTAATATTTACATAGACTGGAAAAAAGAGAACAATACGGTGGCATAGACATAATATACACATATATAGTCCTCCTCAAATATCTGTATAATCAATCTCCGAATAAGTCCAATAGGTAGGGTAGACAGTAAACGCCAAGTACCAAAGACCTCCTTACAGTAGCTGAAAGCGTGATAAAAAGAGTAATGATTGTAGAAACACGTCAGGTAAGTTTAATAACAGGTTCGTGGCTATTAAACACGGTGTGTACTCTAGCGTCAACAGATAAAGTGCGGCACGGTGGGCGAAAAATTTCGTTTCAAGTTAATAAACGCCTGGTCATACTTTTTTATGGTTCGAGGCAGTCGTGTATGATGAAATTGTTAACATACGGTATATTTGTGCTATAATCTCACGATGTATTTGTCATTGTAAGTTTTTATTTAATTATTATATTGTTTTTGCAAACCTATCCATAAGACTATAAGTATTAAGGCTATTAAGGGGCCTTAAGCCCTCATATCCTAATAGGATGCCCGTTTCTAATGATGGAATGATAAAGGGATTATTCTGGATTTAAATCCCGGGTTGATTACTATTGGATTTTTCTAAATTAGATTTTCTAGTAGAAATTTTCTAGTACCGACTATGAGTTTGGATCTGTGCCCCGTGTATGGCAGTGGCGTGTTACTGGAAAAACGTGGGAATGTACTTCAATCCTGTCTCTAGCCCTTCTGGGATTACAGGCATGGAGTTACTTTTTTTTAAGGGATCGTTAAAGATGATGATGATCAGCAAAAAAATTAAGTAGAAAAATTCCAAATGCGCAGTACCCTTCCTAATTAAAAAAATATTTTTTTTTATGGCAATAAAAGTACATTTTTTTCTCAATCCTTTTATCATTCCACTATTGGATACGGGTCTCCTCCCTGAACAAGTGTTAAGACTAAGCTAAACTTTAGATTAACACACTGGCCAATTACGGATTGGCAGACTTCATACGCCTTAGGGAATTTTTATATTATCTTTGGGGGCGGTATTGGATTCTTTTTGATAACACTGTATACAGGTTTCAGTACAATTAAACTTCCTTTATCAAAACACTGACGACATCCACACAGCACGAGACAAACGTATACGTGTGATTCACTATTTGCATGTATTCCGACCACATTCGCAATACCCAGGCGTGTTTGTTTTGATGATTTCATATCAAAAACCTGATTGGTTAACTGACTTCAAATAGATAAGGGCGTAGCACGTGTATGACCTGAGTTTATGGTTTCATGGTTTATGTTATGTTTTTATCGATCGATTTTATCAACGTCAATGGTTTCAACTAATTACTGTTAGACACGGGTTTCAGAACGAGAATAGTTAAAACCCTAGCCCGCTACACTGGTCAAGTGTGAGTTGATAAACAGTGAGGAAATTGGTAAGTAGAGAGGAAACAAACTGTCATATTCCATAAAAACAACATAATGTTGACGGTTGAAGCTTGGAGAAATTTGTGTCTCGTTATACGTAGAATCCTTGACATGAATTTTTCACATATTAAAAATAATAATCGAATACTTCGAGAAATCAACATTTCGTAAGAAATGTTATCGAATCGATTGTCAATATCGTTACTACGATAAAACTTACACGTAATTGCATTTCGAAATTCGAACGCACGTGGCAACGAAGACTGAATTAAATAATCTTGCAATATGAAATACGTTTTATCATTATCTTTTTAAAAACATTGACAATAGATTCTTTTACGCCAGTGTCGTAACCGGCATCTCATTCTTCGTTATTGTATTTCATAATATTGTTTGTTTAAAATCTGTTTGTTATTATTTTTTTTATATTTACTGGTACCCAGAGACAATTTCAAATGTTTACCTTCATTACGTTACGTTATGTATATAAACAAATTGTGAACCGTTGTGAAATATGAAAAAAATATGGTAAAATGGCCAAAGCGTGTTGAGAAGTTAAGTTATAACAAATACTGTTAATAAATATTTAAAAACAGTCGTTTCAAATTTTTGGAAAATAGGTAATGTTTCCTTGTCAAGATTTAGAGGACTCGGCTTAAAATTGCGAAAGGCGTTGTCTTTGCAATTACTACTGATGGAAATTATTATGTTTTTTTTCCTTCTCCTTATTTGTTCTTACCTCTTAGTATGCCAAAGTCGTGTCTTTAACCATTTTTTGCATTAATTATCGGAAATTATGATAATGATTTCCGAAAATTTTAAGGAAACGCTTCAAGTAAAAATAATTTTAAAATCTTTTAACAGAGCTTACCACATGTCGGTTGGACAATTACATTAAATTTTGTAAAGCGTGCAAAGTGTTCTTAGTTATTTTCGATTTCGAATTGCATAATATTGTAATTCGTAAAAATAAAACTGCATTAATTTTATCCATTGTTAGTAACCGTAAAACGTCAAAGAATGCCTGAGCACCGGAAAAACGTAGTGTTTTATGAATGGACCGTGACGTTTTTTATTTACCAGCCTTTATATAGATTCATCGTAATTGACCATAAAAAAAAGAACTTTTTATTTCTAAAGGTCACTTTTTCTTTTTACTATTCGTGAAATATTTTACTTTTTAGTTTTAAATACAAATGCTTGTACTTTTGATATTATACGAATAAACGTAGTGTGTACATTATTTTGCTGTATGACAATACATTTTGAATAAAATGTATCGATAAAATTTGTAAGAAAAATAAAGCCAATATTTATTTAATGTTCAATGTCAAAATAAATTGACTAATTGTTATTTCATTTTGAGCCCTGGATTCTCAGAAAAATTTTATGAAACCTAAACAGTTATTTAATGCCACACCCTTCCCCCACCCTCCATCATCCCTTCGAATGAATGACTTGTAATATCTCAAAAACACTAACGTACAGAAAGTTTAAAATCACAATTATTCTGTAACTATTATACTATTATATAACTTATAAGATATTTTATTATAATAGTCACAGAATAAATATGATTTGATATTTTTTGAACTGTTTGATCTCTCAAAAACCCTATCTTACACTTTAGTCGCAAACGAGCGATACAGAGATATAATACGTGTCAAATAATTATGAGAAAGAATCGACATGGCAACACTCATCAGGCCGATATCAAAAATTGGTTCAGGTGCTCATTTAAAACAACAGTACGAAGAAAATTCTCTATTATTATGTAAACGAAACATGCCCAGTTATATTTGGAAATAAGGGAAAATGTACTTTAATATTTTAATCTTAGGGTCGCTTTTAAAGTTTACTTACATGTATTTACGTCACCCGAAACAATAGATATCTACACACTTTATGTGACTAACATTGAATAATTTTCGGGCAAAATGATCATTTTATTAGAACAACAGTTTTAGTTACGTTCACCTCATCATCATCATAAATTTGTCTCAATATCCTGTTCGTGACAGTCCTCTCCTAAACAGCGTCATCCAGGTCAGTTTTTGACTTATCTTTCTAGAATCATCGACGTCTTACTAGAATAACAAGTAAATAGAAATTGATTTCCAAATTCAAACCGAAAAGAGAACATTCAAGAACGTACCGTTATTACATTAAAGTTGAACGACATATTTAATTTTTAAAATATTGTGTGGAAGAAATTAAAATTACTTAAAAGTTACTATATAATAAATAAGGCATTAAATCATTTATTCCAAATTTGGGGCCCGCAGACATGACAACCTGTATTTCAGCATTTAAATCACAGACACATCGATTATTCCTTCGGCAATATACATTTTATTAACGTAACATCACGCCTGTAATCCCCGAAAGGGTAAGCAGAGGAGTGTTACATGGGAGTGTATTTTACCAGTTACATTTACGTCCCATCGAATAGGTGGTGAGCCTATTGCCATACACCGGGCACAGATCCAGACTCCGAATCACTACTAGAAATTCTAAATGAAAAAAATCCAATACTATCCGACCCCTTGTAACCACTCGACTAACGAGGCAGTCAAATTTTATATATTTATATTAATATTCAATGCATATTAAAATTATAAACATTATATGGCTGTTAACATCAACATCAACTCTGTTATCGTTGCCCTGTTCGACTATTTCTTGTCAGCATTAAATGAGTTAAGAACATAGACCACCACACTGGCCAAGTGCGAGTTGGCAGACCAGAGTTGGCTAAGGAGACCTCATAAAGCGATTTCCTCACGGTACTATCAAGGTACATATATATATTTAATGATAAAAGACTGACATTACTCATTATATTAAAAAAATTACTTTGATGTAAGGTAGATTGATTTTAACAACGGTTTTTATGTTCTAAAAACAAACGTAACAACAGCGTAGACTGAACTGGATGAATGACCGCTGGGAGCTCATTCTCCATGCTTCACAGCGCACGGTAAGCAGTTGCCATACCCCGCAATGGGCTCACCATCTACTCCATGGTGGGACGTAAACGTAATTGATGGGACTCCTCCTCTGTATACCCCTTCGTGGATTATAGAGGTGATGTTCCGTTATGTTTGGTACTCGATATTCTCTGCCTACGGGTAGAGCTCGTCTATAATTCTTTGGACTTGTAGAGTATGATTTTGAACTTTCCAGTTGACGAGACAGACTCGTGCCCAAGAATTTAGGCAGTGACTAATATAGACCATGGAAAAGGGCAAGATCTAATCTCACTGGAAATGGTTATGACGATTGAAGTTTTATGGTTTCCAATAACCATTAAACGACCAGCTTAAGTGGATTGAAACGGGGACACTTTACCTACGTGCTCTTAAGATGTACTCATGACAATTAAAAGCATAATTATATGCAATAAAATCTTTAATTTAATTTAACCATTCTTTTATTTGAAGCCATATTATTAATAAAATTTTGTTTTAATTAAAGTTTTATTTATTTCAATTAACATCAGCCAAAATTTTACGGCTATAAAGAATCACAAAAAATTAAATTGAAACACTATGTGATTATTAAATCGTCTTTCTATACTTTTTTTTATGAAGCGTGTTGTATATGCTACAGATAAATTATTTAAAAAACCAATGGAATAATTTTTAAAATGCGATGATTCTATAAATCATTTTTATTACCCTTTTTCATAGACGTTTACAAGGCTAATTACATATGTATGTAAATACTATCAATAGATACATACTGATATCAAATTAAACACCAAAAAATACGTTTATTATATAGTGAATTACGTAACTACAAAGTTCTGAATTAGTATGTTTAGTTTAAGGAAAGCCGAATGTTTCTTTCCTAGATAAGTGTGGGAAAAAATATTCTGAATAACACTGTGAGCAGAGTACATAAAAATATGCGATTTTTTTAAATATTCAAGTGCAATAATTATTTAACAACCGCAAATACTTGAGCTGACAATGTAAATAAAAAAAAAATTTGATTTAAATGATATTCATATACTAAGGCTACATTTTACGCCTACAATAAGACAGTAGTACATAAAAATGTATAAAGGACTTATTCATTTATTATTCGCAACCATTATCAATTCTCAAATATTAAACGGACCCAGACAATCCTTAATACTTATTCCTATATTTGAAAAATTTATGTATCAAAAAATATTCTACGTATCTCAAAATTCAAGCTATTCATAGCTATGCTAAAATTGCTAAAAGGTAGCAAGAAATCATTAGCAGTTACAATGTAATTGTTATTTATGTGTTATGGATATTACATAACAGACTATAATGTGAAATAGTGTATTTATGTAATTTATTCTAAACTAATAATGAGAAAGTATATTACAGTGATCTAAGAGTAAACGACTGCCTCTCTAAACGCTTAGCATAAATATTGCTTCATAGCGAGGAAAACTGCCCTGCATCTTGAAACCACGCTACAGACGCTCATTTCATATCAAATTTAAAAAAAGTCAATGGCTATCACTAATATTGTCAACTTATTTTGACATTTAATAACAAAATGGCGAAACACAATAGTCACACCTGTACGCTTACATGAACAGGCAATAAATAATGAAATGACAATATAGGTATCACCGACGATTAAGCATAAATGAAATTAGCAGAGTTACTATTTTTTGGAGAACTGAATAAATACTATACGTGTTAAGTATATATACGTTTAAAAAATTATTATTCTGTTTACGTATTTATTTTTGTTACTCACACATTGTAAATGACAAAGTTGCCCACATCAGGATTATTATTCGCGGCAAAAATGTTTTTTATTCGAATCCTTTGCAGAAACTGACATATTAAAGATATAATTAAAAATAATTCGTGTGTAGTTTCAAAAAATATTAAACCTACCAACTTCCATTTTATTAAAAATTATCTGTTATTAGCAACCGGTTTTCATGTTAACGGATTCGAAAGTAAGACATATTTCTGTCCAATTAAAGATCCATTAACCTGACCGACGATAATTCAATTTAATTTTAATAATACAATTGTTTTTTTAAGTACCCGAACTCTTTTTAAATGCCTATAAAATATAACTTTTATCAAAATGATGAAATTGTTATGTTTTTTTGAATTTACGACATTTCTGATATGGCAAAACAATTTAAAACAATAGATGGAATACCCGTGATATTTTTTGTTATCACAGCTAGTATTGTCGGTACTTGAATAATTTTAATGGTATTGAATATAAATCCATGTAGCAGTGAATATCTACTCTATTATCGTTTTAATTCTTAAAATAAATTAACTATGAACCATAATTTAAAGAGGCGTTTTTATTATAAACTAAAATAATAAGATGAAAACTTACGTGGTGTATCAGAAATATCCTCCATGATCGCCAGCTTGCTGGGCCTCTTATCGTCATCGTGTTTCAAGCCCATTTTCACAGCGACAATTCGAGTCCAAAACAACGAAACAATTAAAAAAAAACCTCAATAAACAGCCGCAAATTTTCTGACACTTGATTCACAGTGTAAATAGCAATTATTTTTGACCGATATTTTTTATTGGTGTTTTAATTCGCATTTGTTTTTTTTAATTATAATAAATGAACTTGTACTGTATTGTTTTTTAAAATTATAATCAGGTACGTGCGAATCGCGCGTCAAGCCGTTATGCTGCGAGCAGCTGTGCTCCGATCGGCGAAGGTAACACACGACTGTCGCGCTGTTGGGTCCTAACGTTCTTTTTAAGCGCTCGATACGATACGTGTATGCCAGTGTGTCTCGATCTTGGAGAAATTATACCGATTGATGTTCTATTGTCGCATTGACGGATACAGTGTTATCAATCTTTCAACTTATGCGTTTGGTTAAGTCATCAATTTTAAACCTGGATTGTAATGTTACATTTACGAATGTTATTTATATATACTCATATATTTTTTTTTATATCATCTCGCCATTACCCAAAGGTAGGCAGAGAACACTATCTCAATATCGCTCTCCTTTCTACCTGACGTACTTTTATATTCATTATTTCATACGCGGGTGCCAATTTCAAAAAATTCAGACTGACTAAGCCAGTATCGAATCTTCTTGGTGAAAATACCTATAATTGGTGGAGTACCGAGATACTTATAATAACTTTTTAATATCATGTTTTCGATATTTGAAAACATGAATTGCAGAATTCCTAATTATCATGCAGGTAAGCGACAATAACACACAAACATATGTAAAATATACATATGCATTATAATATGTATTATAGTATATAAGGTCGTCATTAAATCATGTGTACGTACTAATAAGTTTCACACGCACATTTGTAATATATTACACACAATTGAGTCAGCAACTAACTAATATTGGTAAGCGGAGTATCCTTTCAATCTATATCTGTACTAATAATAAAACTGTAAGTGATCGCTGTCTGTACATCGCAAATGTATTTTAATATTCATAATGAGGTGCCTTTATATACGGAAGAGAACCCAAAACAATGTTTTTTCATTTTGTCTGTTTGTCTGTATGTTTGTGCACGCTAATCTCAGAAACGGCTT
>DWJK01003185.1:0-13466 GCA_018248815.1 Croniades pieria auraria
TAAGAGGTGCGCGCTAGGATTTGAACCCGGTCTCCCGGAGTGAGAGGTCGAATTTCAAACCACTAGGCTATCACTGCAGCGATGACATATTTTAAGTAAAATCAATACATCCATACAAGACAGATCACTTGATGCTTATTAATCAATTTAATTACAATTGCATTTAATACTTTTACGAAATAATTGACTTGAGCATTCGTACAGACTGTTGCCCGTCACCAAACGAGTTCAATGATTAAATCGATCATAAATATCAGCATCATCGCTAGCATCGTGTCCTTCTTTTCCTAACTGCCTTGTTGGTCCAGTGGAGGCTGAATTCTAACGCGTTAAGTAAGCTATAGACCTTATGCACATAAAGATAAATTATATATATAAATATAGAGTTAAAACCAGATCGGAAAACAAAACCATTTAATTAAATGTCCATAAATAAATTTCATTGGGTACTCACCTGATTCCCTCGGGGCCTACGTTAGGCTACTCCCGAAGGTAAGCTTCAATAAATGTCAAATTTGATGCGGGAGCTAATAACACTGCATGCAGATTTCCATTAAAACAAGATGGTACTGGTCGTATTGTAGTCTAAATGGTAATTCGGTGGTCACGAACAATACTATGTAAATACGGGCCGATATTGTCCCGTAATGTATGCGGACGCCATAACGGACCCTCGGACCCTGACCTCAACGAAACAGACCTCTATTTCGGCGGCTCGGTATAAAAGAAAAGTTTAACTCTTTCCTCTTTTCATTAATGTGTACTCGTTATATATATGTATACATGTGTATTGACCTTCCCATACATTAAAAAACAAATTGCAGTTTAATAATCGTATATATTTTTAAAATTTCTATCTTCTCATCTATTAGTGTGCTTGTGTTTCATTAAAGCGTGATAATGTTTCAATGTCGAATCGATATACCGAACTTTTAAAAAATATTACCATCAGTACAATATTGTACGGTCCCCTTAGGGGTCGGGTTGGGTGCGGCCAAAGCGTTGTACAAGTGGGTATTACGTGCATAGTTTCACTGAAATAAATAAACAAATGTTTGACACAGAATTCCTTTTTATTATAAATATTAATTGCACATAAGAACATTTCATACAAAAATACATTCTTAATTCAAATTCCCATTAAAACAAACTGTAAAACCGCAAATAATGTCAAAATTACATATAAATAGAAATTTAAATCTTGTATATATTAAAATTATGGTAAAGTCCTTCTAAATTATGCAAATATTATGATTATAAATAAAATCTTTACAAAAACCAATACAGATGCCAAGTAACATTTTCAACTGAAACCTAAGTACATATAAAAAGTATTGGAATTCCATACTTTTAATTTTATATATATAATAGAATCGACAAAGCATTAGCCCAACTCTGGCATTTAACAAAATTACATCAAATTTTAATACATTACGATCAATTCATAAACACTTATCGTGTCTTATATTTATTTATAAACATATTCAACATTCTAGCTAAATTGTATATACATCGGTGATGATTATGGTAACATTTCAGGTATTTTTACAGTCGACACATGTCGACCTTTCCACGAATAAATCTGTATTCGTCTATCACATATTCCAATATTACTAAAAGGTAACGAAATTTTTAAAGTATAATTTGTGAATGTTTGAGAACAAGTTGTGAAAAATTGTAACCAATGTTGTTCGAAAATAAACCTATTTCTCTAAATATATATTTGTAAAATATAACCTTAACATTGTATAATTTATTGTTATTAAAAAAAAACAATTTTCCTAATTTGTTTGACGCTTTTGCTTTTTCGCGTAGGACTTCGACGACGGCGGAGAGCGAATCACAGAGCTTTGTAAGGAATGGAAAGCGACGAAATATATTATTAAAACATATAGAAAGACTTATTAAAAACATTAAAGAAAAATCGACTTCAAATAAATCGATATTCACGATTTATTTAGATACCTATAAATCGATTTTGTACTAAGCAAAAAATAGTAGTCAATTTGTGGCCTAGTTTTTTTTAAATTCTACTTAAAAATAAACATAAATGACAAGGCATGTTTTAAAAAAATAAAAGTATTTTAAAAATAAATTGTATATTTCACTAATAACATTAAATTTCATGTAATAGCCGGGGATGTGATGAAAAGTTCAGATTGTACGACTATTGGTAACTTTCGCACTTACATCTAACTTTAAAATTACTTTTATATTAAATTCATTACAATTGAAAGTTTTGGAACAGAGAGCCGAATCGGATATATTCGTTACATTAAAAAACAAACAACTGTGGCATCATTTATGGCTTTTTTGTTTGATACGGCATTTGCAAATATTTAGTTGTTGTGACATTTGACTCTATACCTTGACAATAACTGACCAATGTGACACGTTATGAAAATTGCTCGCTGTTATCTATTGCCATTTCGGAATAGCCTTTCTTCTGGTTGTAATACAATAATACGCATCTCAAAAACAAAATATAAAATGAATTTAGCAAAAAGAGACATATTTATCCAGACAGACGTCAATAAACAGCGATTAAATACCGAGTTAGATTTAGTTCGAATTATATTTAGAATAATAATAAACCTTAATAAATACTAAATATGTAAAAAATTACAATAAACAATAGAACAGATAATAAATATGTTCAAACATATAATGATATGTGTTAGGAACACGTGGTTCCGGCGAGACCCCACTCCGTTTTACGCTAATTAAAAGTTGTATTCTGCCGCAGAGCTGGCAACACTCGATAAACTCTTGCTATGTCACAATGAACTAACTTCCTCGTTGAGAAACATTTCCTAAACTTTATAGATTATAAAACTCCGATACAGGCTAATATTATATTTCTTACAGCAGGTATGTACAAAAGAGAATAAAAAAAATTCCAACGAGTGATTACTTCAAATTCAAATTCTTTTATTCATTATAAGGTATATACATACGCTCAATGAAGGTCATGTCCGGTCATTGTACTGTACTCAAATCATTCATACCTAAAAAGACCTCCTCATAAAGTTTAATTTGGTACGTTTTAGCGATCTTCTACCTTTAATTAAATATCTAATGGCGTAATACGTTTCAGATGTGATCGTTTCTTGATGGGTCGTCATTAAATATTAAATGGCAGTCCGAAACAGATGCTCGCTAAAACCTAAACAACAGATGGCCTTGACGCGCCGGCGTCCGATATTAATTTAAAGTTATGTTCCTCTGGCATGGCAAGTTCGACTTGTCACTATGAGCAGAGTGTTACTGTGAAGTCAGTTTCACTTCCCGAGACACGTGGGCGGTGGAGAATTGAATATTCATTATGTTTACGAGAAGTGTCTCTGTATTTACACATATATATCCATCTATATCCTTACATAATGATGTATCATACTGATTGTACAGGAAAAGTAATTGGGAAAGTCAAATGTGACGGTTATGTGGAAATGTATACAACAGTTTGGTATTAATTCTCTCTTTATGCGATCCAATAAACAAATGGTTTTTTTGCATTAGTTAATAAATAAATTATGTATCGAAATGAGTATAGAAGGTATGCAAGCACGAAGTGTAATGGCCATCAAATGTGAATATTTTTATTTAGCCAATCATCAACACGATACATCGTATAACAAATGTTGTACGGATATAGGATTGAAATAAATAAACGAGATGATTAATAATTTCTCGGGGTTCAAACACATCATGATGTCGACGTTCTCAGAAGTCAACCCTTGAGCGTTAAGATCGAAGAAAGTTACATTAAGTTCGGCAAATCCATTAGAGTTTGACAGAGGTCTGCCAAGATCTACATATAATAAAACAGACGTAGGAATCCCTTGTGCAGTTTTAATATTTTAATTTTTCTTTCTAAGTGACTGATGTAATGCGAAACTAGAATGACGAGTCTAGGGAGCCTCAGTACATTGCTGAGGATAAGATTCTACTTCCCCACATACACATGAGTGTTAATAAAGCAATGGATATAAATAAATAATAATTGAACTGCTCATACAACATCTCATAGATATTTGTTTTCCTACGAATCTGCAGCTAAACAAAAAATTAAAACTGTTGCGAAAACTATTTTTATAACAGCAAGCAACCTTCACAAGGATACAAATCGATCTTATCACAATACGACAACCGGGTTGCAACCGGCGTAATATTATTGTTATTGTTTGCGACGACAACACTACCTACGACTCGCTGGCAACTAGAGGACATGATATTTCCCAATATTACGTCTTTACTTTCATAGGCCCATAGTAATTGTAGTTACGTTACATTGAAATAGTAAAAGTGGTCATGCGCTTTCCTTTTTATTAAAATTACTGATTTCCTGTGAGATTTGTTTTAGTTTCTCGCTCCAAAATCATTATAATACAATAATTCTTCACAATCACATAGTTCGCAAAATTAATCGAATATTGTTGTTGTTCTAAATTTAATTTTACACATTAATCATTGAACTACAATTATAAATATTTCGCTGTCAGCCGTAAGCAGTAAACACGTCGCAATCGAAAAGACTAAAAATTCCCACAATAGAACTTTTTGTTCTCACTTACAATTTAAACCTATCTAAATAATTACACCGTGATATTTATATGCTATTATTAATTATTATATTAATACGTTTGTAACATGTCACAATGTGTAAAGTGTTGTGTTGCTAGTGACGTCACTCGGCACCATCCAATGACACTTGACTTTGGGTGTATAAAAAAATATCTAAATCCATTATATTGCGATTGAAAAAATATATTATATTTGTACCTTAAAAACAATCTGGAAATTCACATATTTACATACAGATTTTTTAAATATCTAAATTTAAAATGGGGTCACACATGGCTTTATATATTTATGTCAAGTGTCAAATGTCATTTTTAGAAAAACCCGTTGGATACTTTAAGTTTCTTTACGGTTTATTTAAGGGGCGTAAAAATAAAAATGGACCATCCACATCAACGCGAAACATCTGTGTATCGTTTCTCTTATCGTAATCATGATAATCAGCCTACTCTCGTGCACTGCTGGACCTATATCTGTTTTTACTTTATCTTTCATTAAATAACAACAATTCAAAAATAACCATGGTCCTTAACAATTATTTGATATTCAGTATATTGGTTTTTTTTTGTGAAAATATGCAGTTTAATGTTCGTATAAACTTGGCGGTCAACTTATCAATAATGTAACACAATGCGATTGCGAATCTATTACTCAACATCGATTTGAACACGAGTCGAATTTGCATAGAATTTCAGTGTGATTACTACCCCACTGATAAATTATATTTTGTAAAGAGTTGAAAAACAAAATTATTACAGCTTGTTAAATATTAGGAGTGAAAACTTGAAGGGATTGGTGGCAGTATCTTTTGTTTTACTTCCCAGCAAAATTTAACTTCCCCTTTACATAAACCTATTGCTTTAATTGAACTGTAAAAAAGTGAAATGTATAATTGTGTTAAAGTTGGATGTCGCAGTTGTCAACAAGTAACGTTTAAACGAACTGCTGATTAACTTACGTTCTACGATCACAGCACTTAGTTATGTGGCGTGCTCCAACAACGGTTCGTGTTCGTGTTCTTGATGGTGCTCGCTTTCAGAATATTCTGCGTTCTTCTCGCACACCGGGAATGTCGTGCGAGTGAGACGGACGGATACGTCGCCCTCGTCGTAACAAGCGAGAGGGGAATACACGGCGCCGTGGGTCCGTACACGAGGTCGACGAGAATTACGCACCTGATAGAAAAGAAACATAAAAATATCTTGTGTCACAACTAACTAAAAAACATGAAACGTGGGAGTGTTCTGCGTTTCTCTGCCTACTTCTTCAGGTATTACACGCGTGATATTGTGATACGTTTTTAGTTTAGATTCTCGTGATCACGTCGCGTTTAACTTACATAACGCTTCAAGCATGTTATAACACTGACACCACTAAAGTGTCCTAGGTTGTTGAGACAGCACCATTGTTGTTATCGGTTAGAGGGCAGCACTGTTGCACGGATGGCAGCACTATGGTCTAAATATAAATAAAATAAAACTAAATAGTTAAGAAAAATATAAATATGTAATTTTTTCTACAGCGTACCTGTATAATGACAAGAGCGGCGACGAACACGCCGACGGCCGCCACGCACACCGCTAGCGCGAATAGGCCGGACAGCGGCGACGGGTTCGCGCTCGCGGCGGTCCGCAGGGCGCCCCACTCCGCGATGCGACGCTTGCCGGCCACCGCCGAGTTTATACAATCACCTATCACAAAAAACTCGATATTACAAATATAATAAATATACTTTAACATTATTATATTGTTATGCCAGGTCCCTTATAGGGGTAGCCAGAATTGGGTACCGAATATCTCTCTACCTTGACAAGCCGGATATGCTTCTTTCACAATATACTTTGTGACACATGAAAAGACATAACAAAAGCAATAGGCGGACTTTATCGCTCAGTTAGTGTTTACTTCAAGATAAACTATATGGACAGTGGGAGAAAAACCTCGAAGGAAGGAAGAAAGAAGAAGAAAGAACCTCCTATAGGTCCGAAACTAGTCGGACTATCCCGAAAAACGTACGTGAGTTAAGCCGGTATATATACGAGTATAATCAATCATGTATAGGTATAATCAATAGGAGAAAAATGCAAGAAATTAATTTTGTGTACTTGTAAATACTCGCGTAAGGATACAGTGACAACCTGTGTGATGAAAACAAGTCAAGGGTATGAAATATCATAAATGTAGAAAATCACTGGCACAAACTCACCGGTATCAGGATTACACTGGCAGCAGTCAGACGCCGGTGTGGAGTTTGCCGCGATACCAAGTTCCGAGCAGCAACGCACGCATTGGTTGTTTAATCTAAGCGGAAAATATACATTATAAGCTGCTTTTAAATTAGTGTTATAACCATCCACCTTTTCATCGTTTTACTCTTGGACATGGGTTCTCTCTCATAATAAGAAGGGTTAAGGTCTATTCCACGCAAACCTAATGGTGCGCTAGCAACTTCCCACGCGATAGAGAACATTATGTAGAACTCTAAGGCAGGTTTACTCAAAATATTTGTCTTTACCATAACATCACGCGATCCTATTTATTAAATAACCAGATCAATATCTAAAAGGAGTATAATTTTGTAAAGAAGGGCACACTTGGACATGAAATACATATAATTGAATGGAAATACTTGTATTAGCAAAATGTAGCACTTAAAGCGGTTCTAAGCCAAACTAGTTACTCGTAGTCGCAACAACGCATATTGCAATTAATAAACGCCGCACGTACCGTGTACATCATATATTGATACAATGTTCCAAGTTATCAAGTTGAGTGGTCAGTCAACAGACGACCAAGTGCTTGTGAGTAAGTCAGCTATTAACATAATATTACCCCGCGCGTCTTCACGTGTTTGTGTAGTGTACAAAATTGACAGACACAATATTCCATGTAGCGCAGTGTGATTCTAGAAGCTTCTACCACCTTCTACGCCAAATTACAAGTAATTCTACGCAACAATGCTGGTAATGCATATAAATTATATGTTTTATAAATTACAAGTGCTAACCGAACTTTGTATAAAATCTTTCGCCACGATATACTTTTTACCCGTATACCGATATTTTTATTTTATCAGTGGAAATGAAAAATGGCATTATAATTTACATTCACTCCATAATCTACTGCCAATTAATTACTAGTCACATTACCAGATCTTTATTAATTATTATATCGTAATGCTGGCTCCCTTTCAAAGTAGGAAGAGAGCATAGAGCGTTAAATATCTCTATTCTTACAGACCTGACATACTTCTTCTACATTCATCATTCACTTTATACATGATTGCTGGTTGCGGAGACTTACATACATATGTACATCTTCAAGCCAAGTCCCTCATGGGGTAGGGAGAGTACAAAGTGCTAATAATTCCTATTCATGCAGACCTGCCGTAATAATAATAAGCGACCCGTTTGTCATTCCTATGTTGAAATATGGGTCTCCTTTTATAATGAGAGGGTTAAGGCCATAGTCTGCCACGCTGGCCAAGTGTGGGTTGGCAGACTTCCCAGACTTTAGAATTTTTTTTTATAAATTCTAAGATGTGTAGGTTTCCTCACGTTGTTTTCCTTCACCGTTAGCAAGTAATATTTTAACTTAAACTGCACTTTTTGTAAAGAGATGCATACCATGGATTTAAACCCAGCATCCCCGGAATGAGAGGCCGAATTCTTAACCACTGGGTTATCACTGACCTGCCGTGCTTCTTCCATATTAATTTGCTATGATTGGAGAGACTTATGGTAGAAGTAATATAAAAAAAGTCTTACTTATCGAATTTCAGCGGACGAGAGCATCCCGTGCAACTGTACTGGCCGGGACCAGAGCATGTCCGACATTTGTCGTGACAACCGCGGCAAATTCCACGGTTAGCTTCGTAGTACTGAGAACCGAGGCACTCCATGCAAATACCGCCGTCCAGCATAAAGCCGGCTGGACACGACTTGCACTTGAGAGGTCCCGAACCATCGCATTCGCGACAGTAGTGGTGGCAACGGCGACAGCCACCAACGCTCTGGTAGAAACCTGAGGGAAAGCTTGTATTAACCGGAGTTCACAATATAACAGGGGGAACTGCTTTTATGGATTTCGAAATTAGTTTTGAAACGAGTTACAACAGAGTCCGATTAATTTATGATTTTTTTAGATATTATCGGTTCTACTTACCTTGAGGGCACTCAGGATGACATTCCCCGGCGGCCAACCGCCATCCTGGAGGGCAGGAGGCGCACTGATCACGTCTTGGGCCCATGCAAGTACGGCAAGACAAGTAGCATTTTGAGCAAAATCCAAGGTCTGCGTAATACCTAATAACACAAAAAACCCAAATAGAAAAGTATTTTTTTATTTCTCTTTGTGATAGACAGACAAAATATTTCACGGCAACTCAAAATACACGTAAATTCTTACAAAAGGCAAATCGTGATGCCATTTATCAACCGAAGTCTACCTTGAGGCGGAATACGCTTTAAGGCAATACTTCCATTGACATCTTCTCAAACTTAAGCGGAGATTCGGGCTCCTAATAGTACTTGCAACTTAAATAATAAGAACCTACCCTTCAGCACATGATGTTCTACAGACACCAGACTGCAATCTCAGGGATCCGACACATGATGTGCAGTTCAGTCGTGAAACACACTCCGAACAGCCGTGGACGCATCGCGCACATCTCCCGGCATCGGGGAAATATCCTCGACTGCATTCAGTCACACATCTAAAAGAATAAACAAAAGACATATAAACCACATTCCAGCAGCTATACGCTGTAAATTTTAGCTGTTTCGATAATTTTATGTAATTGTTCTGTAAGCTTACCAGTGTACTTGTGATGGAAATATTATACAAGACACAAACTGGCAACACTCACTTGTAATCTTGCAAAAGGTTAGACGATGGGCATGTCAAACAGCTGCTGTCGTCTACACCAAAGCATGATTCGCAGCCGGGACTACAAGCTTCACAACGCCCACCCTCAGAAAACTCCCTGGGGCCACACTTATCAGAGCCCACTGGTACACATTTGTTCTTCTTGTTGAGTTCCCAATTCTCGTCGCATGTAAGACAGATTGCGCTCAGACATGTCGAACAACCGATGGGACATCTGCCAAAAAAAGTGACTGAATAATAAGGGAAACATAACTACCGATAAAATTACAACCGACAAAGTTATACGGGTTTTATCTTTTTGCCTTCTTGTCAACAAATTTCAGTAATTAAGAACAACAGTAGGATAGTCCGAATACTCAAAAATACCATAAAGTACAAAACCAAAGTCTGAACGACCAATGTAATTGCTAAATAGCGCAAAAACAACGATAAAAATGTAGCGAGTAAAACAAACTTTATCACTTATTGCATGTCATGACACTTACTTCATACATTCCTTCCTTTTTTTATCAGCGTAATACCCGCCAGGACAAACGTTGACACAGTGGCCGTCGAGAGCGTAACTAGAGGCATGACACGTCACGCACTGAGCGGGACCTGGCCCGCTGCACGTCTCGCATGTCGTGTGACAATTAGCGCAAATATAGTCATCTGTTTCATACGTAAAGGCGGGACAGGAAGCGAGACAGGAACCATCATGAAGTACCAGGTGATGTTCACAAGATGTGCACGCATCAGCTCGTTCGCCGCACGTTGAACAATGAGCGGCGCACGGATGACACATAGACGATTCACTATCCTCCCAATATCCATCTGGACACTGCTGAGCGCATACAGCTAAGTCTACTACCAATAAATGCGCTGGGGCACACGCTAAACAGGAGTCTTGACCAGGGCCCATACAAGTTTTACAAGATTCGTGACACGGCAAGCAGTCGTTGCCCTGATTCGTGTAAGTACCTAGAGGGCATCGAGATACACATGTATCGTCAAGGCGATAGTGCTTGCAAGCGATGCATTGAGAAGGTCCTGTTCCGTAACAGCCTTGTGAGTCGCATTGAGTATCACAGTCGTGCATGACGCGCTTATCATTACTATCGGCGAGCACATTTTCCCCATGCGGCAAAGGAACATTGTGACCGTCGAGACTTGCTACCGCCTTTTCTGGATTAGACCCGGCGGCAAATAAAGTAGGAAAGTTTTGGTAATTAGTAAACGCGTCAGTATTGTAAAAAGAATCACCGACAGAATCGTAGCCTTCTGCAGCAGTTGGGAATGCAAAAGAAGGAGCAATTGCCGACGGTCTCTTTGTTCTATATCTTACCGGGTCAGTTACCGTACCGTAGAATATTAATTGCCATTTTTTTAAGATTCCTGGTTGATTTACGTGTCTGTTTCCAGCATTAACAATTTGTAATGTCCATCTACCTTCAGCCCTTTCACCCCAGAAATGAACGCTTAAGAATGGCCAATCATCAAAATTAGAACTAATTACATCCCGAGGTCTCTCAAATAATAAAGTTGATACTGTTCCCATCGGAGAAGTTAGTAATATACGTAGGTTACCCCGTGGGAAGAACCTTAAAGATATTTTGCACTGAACATGTTCGAGATAACGTACTTCATTCACTGTTCCACTACATCCATTTACATCCATATGCAATTTTAATGTGTAACCATAGGAAGCCTCTATCGCTTTTTCCTCATTTAATTCTTGTGACTTACAAATATGTTGAGGAGGAACTGTTACCCATTGTTCAGCCAGATTTACCATTTCAGCTGCATCCATTAAACCGTATCCAAATTTATGACTAACTTTTCGTTTCACTCCATTGACAATCCAATCTGTCTCTTTCTGTAGCGGTTGCGGTCGTGATGTTAATACGACTAAATATTGCATGTCTCTCCAAGTTAGATCGGGATTCGCTTCTAACGCTAATGCACAAATACCAGCTGCTAATGGCGCCGATGCTGAGGTTCCGGTGTGTTCTACAGTGCAAATATGATCCGCTCTTAATCTGCCGTCCATATCAACGGTCGCAACACTTTTATCGTGACCGGGAGTGCCTGAACTATACGTTGTGGCTAAAGTAGAAGAGCACTCTTCTAGATACCAGGGTTTATAACCACCTTGGGTAGCACTTGATATTGAAAGAGTGAAGATACTATTTGTGTACCCATCACAATTGCACGAATCTGTATGCCGACCGCCATTGCCCGATGCCCAAACAAATATACTTCCTTTACCACGGCGTCCACTAGTAACTCCATAGATAAATGCCCTAAAATCAAAAAAATATTATAGTTAATTATCGAAAGACATTTTTCGTTCCTTGCGCTTTGTAACAATCACTTACCTCCTAGCTAGAGGCCCGGGACCATCGACAGTTTTACCGTCATCTTCTGGTCCCCAAGAGGCACTGTAAATATCTATATGATCAGGATTGAGACCTAAAGCCCTAGCTTCCACTGCGTCGTTGACCACACCATCCAACATTCTGACACCACCTATGCTCGCATTGTAAGCTATGCCTACACCGCAATATTGATTATAAGCGACTGCAGCCACTTCGCCTGCACATCTTGTGCCATGTTTATTGTCACCGTTATCTTGAGGCATGGGGTCGTCGTCATTGCTGTTTATGTCAGTCGAAGCATTGGGATCCTAAAAAATATATCGCAAGTAAATTTGCTTTATTGTGGTATATTATGTGGTAACTTAAACGTCTGTTGAATTTAATTTCTCTTTGTTTTTATTACCTCATTACATTTACACAGTGATCAGTCTACTTTTCATCGCGCTAATCTCGCGAGAACTCAAGAATACAAAAAAAAATATTTCTAGCAAAAATACATCATTCGAAGAGAGCTATACTTACATAATTTTGTGCGAGATCAGGATGGTTGGTTTGGATGCCATCATCCAGAATAGAAACTACGACACCTTTTCCTGTGTAACCCTTCTGCCACGCCGGGAAAACGTTCATGTCTAAACCGTCCTTTGCGCCTCCGTTCTGTCAAAGAAATACTTTTCTTTACTCTCATTTAATGGCAAAATTCCAATGTAGCTAAATGAATGAGTTTTGTAATAAATGGTACAGCAAAAAAAAATCTTGAGTTCATATAAATGAGAGTGAATAAAGTAACATTGAAAAAGAAACGTAGATTTCATATGAGATGTTGTTACATCTTCGAAATTTATTCATTTTACTTGAAGTACTCGTAGTAAGAGTAAAAGTTTCTGGTTGAATACCTAGTTATTGAATAATGTACGAGCAGAGGTTGGTTCGTGCAGGTTTGACAAAATTGTCAAAGGAACAAATAATAAATAGAATTGTTAGACGATGGTAGACTGCCTCGCTGGTCAAGTGGTCGCAAGCGCGACTGCCGATCGGGTACTATTAGATTTTTCTAATAGTGTCTCGAAGTCTGGAATTGTGCCCGATATATGCCACTAGGCTCACCATCTATTCCATTGGACTTAAACGTAACGTGGTGAAACGTGTATTTCACTCATCTGCCTACCCCTTCGGAGATTAGAGGCGTGATGTTACGTTATTGTGACATTGTTACCAAGCTAACAATAGCATAGACCTTGGATTATTTCTTAATAATCTGCTTTAAAAAAAGTGATAATCTTCTTCCTGTTTACGACGTAACAAGAGATTGAAAAATATAAATAACAGACCATTGCACTAGATGTTGTGACTTTAAAAATTTTTTAGGTTTTTGTTACGAGAAAAGTAATAATAATACTCCTGAAAACTAATAGATGACCACCTAATAACAAAATAGGGCGAGCCTGTGCTATGGTGACCAGATAGCTGATAAATTTCTAAACGCTTACCTGAATACATTTCTTTTACACGTAAAACAAATAAATCCAGCACGGGGCCAATAAAATCCTACAATAATAATAATAATAATAAACGACCCATTAACATTCCACTGTTGGAATGTGGGTCTCCTCTCATATTGAGAAGGTTAAGGCCGTAGTC
>DWJK01003186.1:0-13465 GCA_018248815.1 Croniades pieria auraria
GGATTTTAAAAATTGTATTTGGCTCCATACCGACTTTATGTAATGCAATCACAGCAATTCGGTTCTCTTCATCACCCCACTCCATTTTAATATCATAAAATATTTTAGAATACATTGGTGCGAAAATAAGAAAATACAATGAACAATCATAAAAAAATGACAGATTCCAAATTCAAATGTAATATTTTGTTTATTTTTAATTGTAACAGTATTTATGGCCAGACTAAGTATTGACTCATTGGTCGAGTGGTTGCAAGTGCAACTACCAACTGAGAGATGGTTCAATGGCTAGTAGCTCAGAACTATTGGATTTTTTTAGAAGTGGCTCAGACTCTACATTTGTATTCGAAGCATGATAATAGGCACACTATCTATTCCTTAGTAGGGAGTAAAAATGTTATTGATGAAATGTAGAAAAGTACTGCACTCCTCTGCCTACCTTTAAGGGAATTACAGGTGTCATTGCATTGAAGTTTTCAATATACTTATATCTAGATATTTTTTCACACCAGACACAGAACAAACATATGCTTGTTACACAAATACTTATCCTGAATGGAAATCTAATCCACGATTTCTAGACGCAGCAGCCATGTTCATTTAAAACCTAACATCACGCCAGTAATCCCTGAAGGGATAGGCAGAGGAGTGTAATACATTCTTACGTTTCACCAGTTGTGTCTAACTCCCATGGAATAAGTAGTGAGCCTATTGCCATACACCAGGTACAGAGCCAGACGCCGAGTCCCTATGAGATATTTTCCCTGTTTTCCCGATTCTCCCGAAAGGAACTCCTGATCGGCAGTCGCGCTTGCAACCACTCGACCAACGAGGCAGTCCTTTACTACTAGAATAACAGGCTAGTTGACTATTATAAGAAAGAGTGCTGGGAGTTTTTTTTTGTCCGGCTTTTTTCTCCAGGTCTACTATAGCTTGAGGGGCGCACAAAGCCGAAGTACAATGACTAAAACATGACCTTCACTGAGTGTATGTATATAACTTATAATGAATAAAAGAATTAGAATTTGAATTTGAATATAATTAAATAGCGGTTTTTATATATAAAAATGGGTTATTTAGCCATAATACTTACTGTTCATCTTTTTAAACTACGTAATTAGGGTTAAAAATTATAGGATTTAGTGATACATGTATTTAAATGAGAGTTACTCACCCAATAGTCTGAATACCGTTGTATGCCAAGAGATACAACTTTCCGTTTGCCGAAGTTTCTGAAGATCTAGGCTTTTTTATATTTGTGTTCGACATAGTGCTAGTTATACTTTAATACGTAATAAGCCAAATTGGTATTTTAATAAATGATTATTAATTTACTTAAAAAAGTAGCGTGAGCTTAAGTAACCGTTTTAATTCAGAAGTTTTAACTAGTTTTTAAGACGTCTACATTGCAATAGTATTACTTCAATATAAAAATATTAGTGACTGTTTATTATTCAAGTTTAGATCTGCGTTAAAAATGTTATTATAAATTTAATTTACCAATTTAACATTATTCTAATTAACAAATATGTGCACTCGTCTACAGCACCGTTACATGCCACACACGACGCGTAACGCGTATTTGAAGATTGACTTTTATTTTACGTTTACAAGGTATGTCCATGTGATGTGACATTGCTGCTCATGTTTCAAATTGTTTTTTTTTTAATTAACTGTATAGAAACATGCGTCAAACACGTTGTGCTAGTAACAAAAAGGTGGAAAAACAATGTAATAATTTTGTAATATGATTAAATGACAAATTTCGAAATTGTACTTAGTATCATTGGATCTACACTCTAAAAATGACATATAATTTACTTTAAAACCTAGGCATTAATGTTATCTTGCAAAACAAGTGCTTACTTATACAAACATACCTATGTACATATTATACATTTATATACATATTAGTGTATAGGTGTGTGCGTCTGTACATGTAAATGATTTCAAAAAAACTAAAATCACCTCACGTAATTAATGGACGCCCCCTCTGCAATTAATCTCAGATTTGTATAATTTCCTAGGTACTACGTTCAGTAACTTCAAGTTATGTTTTCAAAATTAAATTGAACGCTATTGTTTTCGTGGCAGGTTGACGTCAAACATTCTCGTAACGCAAGAAGATGCAAGAATGAAAAGTAACTATTAATAATTGTTGTAATTAGAAAATCCAACTATCAATAGAAGCGAGAAATGCTATAGTAAAATATTTATTTCATTTACGAGTATGGCTTTTAGGTACAAAATTATGTTTAAAAACAAAAAAATTCCATATTGTATCATTTTACTCTACTCTATTTTAATCGAGAAATAATCACTTTTTAGAAGAAAGAGGAATAAATAGAATTTTATTTTTAACTAACGTTGCACTGCAGGTGTATTTGATTATGTTCGTCATATACTTAGAAGGTAGACAAAACCTAATTTATATGCCCGAATAGTGTTGTAAGATATTCGGCTTTAAGCAGTAAAAAACAGTTTATAAATTCGCCAAAATGGCGTTCGCGAATAAAAAGGGTATGAAATGAATTTAGCAGCTGTAGATAGAATAAAACGTGCTGAATAGGAAAATGTAATAATTTTGAAATGATTTAATAAAAAATCCTTCTATTTATCTTTATGTAGTAAAATTTTGCGTTTACATTAAAATGTATTATATTGCGACAGTAGCGCCACTCTAATTTAACGCGTTCTGACTAGCGCATTTCTCATACACGGAAATAATTCTCTTCTATCCTTCATGTCACACTTAAATCACGACATTAAGATTTCAAGTATATTATGATTATGGCGGGAAATTTAGAAATAAAGATACTTGGGATTTTTGGTGTGGATTTTTAAATATGAAAATAATGTACAAACAACAATGAGGCGAATGTAATATTATTGTTACTTTTCGCTCAATTTGGAAATAAATGGTGACAGATAATAAATTAAATTTTTTGAAGAGTTTAAAACAGGTGACATCTGTAGCGAATACAGTATAACATTTATTATAGCGTCCATAATAGTATTTTTGAGCTATTAAGACATAAAGATTTTATTGAGAACCTAACTTCACAAATGTTATTTTTAAAGTAGAGCTGCTCATTTGTTTAGGAAATTGTAGAAAGTTGTGTTTCCATGTTATTTGATAGTAAGCTACTCAATAAATTATTATTGTTCTAATAACAAAACGCATTATTGTAAGAAAAATAATACGTTCAGATAAAAGTAAATAATAGATATCTAGAATTACTTATAATGGATTGCCTCGTTGGTCGAGTGCTCGCAAGCGCGATTGCCAATCGGAGTCGGAGTAGTGATGCGATGTCTGGAATTGTGCCCGGTGTATGGCAATAGGCTCACCACCTATTCCATGGGACTTAAAAGTAATTGGTGAAACATGGGAGTGTACTACACTCCTCTGCCTACCCATTCGGGGATTACAAGCGTGATGTTAGGTTACGTTTGGAATTACTTGTGTAGAATATTGTTCATAAATGACTAAATAAAGTTGTGTAGCTTGCACTAGCTATCAAAAAGAGCACAATTATTACAAAACTATATGCATTTGTATTTTAAAGTTAAAATAGAAAACGAATCTGATCTAACTCTTATCCTAAATGTTTTGAGATTTTCGTTGTTATCAATATTGTTTTCAGATCCTCGTGAATTTTTAGAGATGTTGCCAGAATTTAATTACGGGGTTTTTCCTTTATATTTATAGAATAAACTTAAATATATTAGTTTTTTATGTGATTCTAAAGATAAAAGTCACAAAGTGTTAGATCTAGGCATCACGCTGGCCAGATAATTTAATAACGTTTATTTACGGGTGTTTCACAATTTTTTTGGAATATTCAGTGAGAGTTAACAATTATTTTAAGTTTAATTCTATTTAAATATATTCATATTAAATAGTATTGATTGCGATAGCCAAAAAAGTATATTTACAAGAACAAATTATATTACGCATTATGGCATATCTATTTACTTTGTCGTTGGTGATGTTCTTACAGTACTAAGATAATTACATCTAAAACTTGGTAGAAAGTGGCAATAAAACAACTAGATCGCATGTGCGTGATATTTTATTTCACTGGACTTATTTAGGTACTCAACGAGAATTTTGCGCAGTTCAATTAATGCAAAGTTTCACTTAACTATATATGGCTAATGTGCACCGTTTTTTAAATATGACTTAATTTCACATGTCATGTGATTAGCATGTACAATTTGTTCATTTGTACAATGTAACGAAACAATTTTTAATAACAATAATTGTACAAAAGAACTCAAGCTTTATTTTAATTTATTAAAGGCTAATTTACATCCAGTCAGTTCAAAATTATAACGTGGTTACACTAATGTAAGTCGTTGTTACATTTTAAAACCTAGATACATTTTTCGAATCACTAATGGAATCGATCGATCAAGCAAGCGATATTGGAAACATGTTAACAGGGCTAAGACAATGTTAAAATAATTTAAACAATAATGACGCTTTAAACAGTAACCCAATTATCCTGTGAGCGTGTTTACTCACTAAATAACAACTAAATACGTATACAAATTTCAGCTGGATTCGTAGCTATGGCTGCTACCTACAGCGTTGGTTCATTTTCTGAGATTACTTGGTGATGAGGTGATCATTTTTACGTTATTATAGCCATTATCCGTGCGTCTGTCTTGAAGCTGAGACCTTCAACGTAGCATGCGACACGCAACATGCTTATAAATTGTTTTAAGTAACAAACGGAAACAGCAAAAGTAGTTAGATATCAAATAAAACCTTAAAACTGATATTAAGTATAATATGTATAATAATTTATATTTTATGTTTATCCATTTTGTAATTGGCCGCGATAAACAGAATTTAAAGTTTTTTCTAGGTTATGTAAGACATTGGTATAGTTTTCTGTTGATGTAGTATTCATCTATGTATTTTTAGATGTAGTCTTAAACATCAATGTTTTTGTTGATGTTGATAATGTTGTCTATTAGAATATTATCAGCAACTTCTGTTAAATATAATTTGGGCCAGATACATCAGTACGCAAAAAAATACGTTTATATTTTGATAAATATTATGTTGACATTTTGATAAACTAATAGAAGCCAAGAGATAAAACGCAAGATAGGATCTACTTACGAACATGAATTTTTTTTTTACGGTCCATGGGTAAGTTTATTCAATGTACACATTTAAAGACCTATGAACAAGACCGTTGGATACAGTCGTATAGTCCTATTTCGCTAATAAAAATTACAGGAGCCGAATATAAACCTAATGAGATTTCATTAAAAACATTCAATTTGATTAAATGTCAAAAAAATCTACTTTATTTTTACCGTAATTAGTATTGAAGACAGGTTAATGAGGACATAATTACAGACATGAGTGAATGGAAATGCTATGTAACTTTTTGTTACGGTATAACATAAAGGTGTTAGGTTATGTCCTTCCTTATGCATCGAAATATAATAAATGTTCATTTGATTATATATGTCCCGGTTTTACTAACGTATGTTTTTTGGGTTGGGCCGACTAATTTTGATTTTATATTATTCGGATCTGTATTCTTTCTTTCTTCATGAGATAACGCCGATTGGAACAAGGTAGCAGCGAAGACAAATAACAGTAAACGTTCATTTTCGTAAATTTACTTTGTGACAAATTTGTGACAAAAAAATGAAGATGTCATTATCTCATGTCTTCATTTATTATTATGTGATAAATGTGGATATTGCGTCAGTAAATAACATTTAGTCTTAATATATTATCGAAATGTGAGAAATTTACGTAACGTATTCTGTTACTTTTCTTTTTAATCTGTGGCTTAACTTGTAATTTATCTGTTAAGAAAATTTTTCTGATAGGGTCAGTTTGACATACCTGGTCGTATGAAAAAAGTGATAATACTTTTTGTAGGAAATTTTTGTGAAGTTTTAAAATGACTGCAACTAGCCCAAACTAGTTTTATCTGGTTAATTACAGAATGGATAATCTGTAACATTTTCGTTATGCTTTTAGTTACGTGCGCTTATTTTCAGCTTAACAATATAAAATTTCGATCACAGACAAAATTACTAATTATTATTATTATATTATTATGCACGCTATAACTTTGCGTTTTTTTATGTTTTTGAAATATAAAATACTAAACTTATCAATATAATACTCTAGTACAATACGAGTACAATAGTGTGATTATACATAGCAGAAACAACCAGTTTGTTTGTGACTAAAAAATATTCAAGGCAACAATTTTCAAACCATGAAGCAAACAACTTTTCACAAGATGGTGACTTATGCTAGGGTATTTAAGTACATACTTAACCAAAGTTAACTTACGTACATACCCACACTTAAATTACCTATAATTTAAACTCGGCCATACCATCTTGCATTCGTGAAAATAATGGTAAAAAAACACAATTTAAAAGAAATCGCGTAGGTATGTAGTAGTTTTATAATATTAAGCTTTATTTCGCATTAATACTTCAATACAATTTTTATTTATACTGATGTATTGAGGTTGTGTCCACGTGTTTAACACAAATTAAGTTACGGCAAGCAAAATAGGAAGGCGGCGGAATGGCAAAGAGCGCGAAAAGGTTTTTTTTGTCTGCGCCATTTCTTAAAACGCAGTCGTTTAAATTTTCTCGTTTTGTTTTTTTTATTAAATAAATGTCACTTGCCACAACCCCATTACGCCAGTATAAATGTATGGTAATGATTTTCATAAGTCTGTTTACTTATCAAGGAAAACGCTTTTCAATATTTTCACTAACATTTCTAATAATTAAACAGTTTAGAAAATGGTTTGTACACTACTCTGATGGATCTATGGAATAAATAAAATTTGGGTATTTAAAAATCAAAAACATTTTCATTAATTCCGTTAGTATCAAACAACGCTTGAAGAACAAGATTCTCAGGAAACGCTGCAATCAACCGTGAACGTGATTAAGTACGAACTAATAAAAGTTATATTTAAAAAATCCGATCCCGTTAGTGTTAATTCGTTTTATTATTATTGGTTGCTTTTACAAAAATGCAATAAGCTGTTCAATAGATCTTAGCTGGTAGACCTTAAAGTATGAATCATACATTAAATAACATACCTTATTATAAAGTTGCCGTTTTTACGTGCAAGCCAACATTCTAAGCATATCGGTACACTTATATAAACTACAATAACGTATCCTTTATGCTGAGGGCTTGACTAATTATGACTAGAAACAGTGTCTAGCGCTATGTCTAGTATGTAAAATGTAACAAAACTCAAATACACCCTGTGCTTAAAAGAGTTGTAAAACGTTATCTTACGCAGTCGAGGGACACGATTTTTACGTACACCTTACATGACTGTTATGACTTTATATGAAAAACTTCAATTATTTAAAAAAAAAAAATAAGCCGCACTGAAATTTTGATGTAGGGTTTCAATACCTACTTTTGGCGTTTTTATTGACGTTTACTTGTTATTGACGTTTCATTTTGATGTACGTTTTCGAAAAATCGTTTTTGATTTTTTTTCGCACATTAAACTAGATATGCGCTGACACTAGCACAGTATTTATTATCTTTGCACATAACATCAGTTCGCTTACACTATTGTGTTCTGTGTATTTTGTTTCTATCATATCGAAATACAGGGAAGAAAGAAACAATGACTAGAGTCTACTAATTTTGATTTTTGGGGGCTCAAATCGTTTCAAGGTTTAAAATTCGAAGAGCTGCAGTAGATACAAAATATACGACATGATTGAAAAATTGGAAATTATTTAGTTTTTCATCTGATTTTGTAGTATTACGCACTTGTTATATTTGGAACAAAGTAGAGTTTCATACAATTCATTACATAATAAAATTCTACGAGAACTTTCTAGAATGTCATATTGTGTGAAGTCATGGAGAATCAATGTTATGCCGTTAATCGGATCACTTACCATACATCTTTGTTCAAGGATGTGTATTAAATAAACGATGAAGAACACCTACCTACTGAATTACTATCTCATTAACATAATACGTTCTTATTTATCTAAGTGCCATTAATTTTATAAGAAGCATTTTTTTATATTTCCTAATGAATGAAAAACAAATAGAAATGTACAGACATCAGAATATGTTGCTTCGGTACAGATAAATTCATTTTATAATAGGTTTAATTATTATGAAATTCTAAATTCTACTAAAGCAAATATCTAGATGTGCTCGGCATATATTATATTAATTAATAGCAAAGCAACGAACATTACTCATTACATAGAGATTTGAGATAAGTGTACATACTAGCTACTTCTCGCAATTGACCATCTTACGAACCTAACTCTACCTACGTAAGAATTCACTATAAATGCAACGCGTATGAAACGAAATTACCAGTTCTTTTCGTCGATTCTCATTTGTAGCTCTATTTTGCCGAAATAATGAATCGGCATATTTTTTAAATTAGAGCTTTCAACTGATATATAATCTGTGGACATAGTTACTGACATATGAAAAAGGGCTAAGGAAAACGTGGCTGTCTAAATTGTGCTTTATACATTTGCGAACTAATTTTTTAAAAGGCACGGGTATGTATCAGGCAAAGTGTATGCGGCCACGCTGCGTGGTCCGATTTATAAAAATTAGTTACGTAAAGTGATAAATTCTAAGTATTACGCGATTGACGACGATTTTGGAAAATTGAAAAATTAATGAAAAGTTAGTATGCGATCTGACTTACAACAATGACTTATTACAATCTACGTCTTCCATTCGTAATAAAGCGTGAATATGTTTCGTGTTTTACAAAATACACAAATCATATATTGTTACGTTTAAATCATACAAATTTCCAAGAGACATTAGATTGATTCATTGCATTTATTTTGTTAAATTAGGTTTTTTAATTTGCTACTTGATTTCGATTTCGGTATACACGAGAATACCAATGAATAGGTACGTATTGTCTAATATTGGGTATATGTTGTAGTGTTGAACTTTATGGCGTCCATTTTTTAATTAGAGCTAGTAAACAAAGGTTCTGGATAATTTTGTTTCTAAATATACGAAATTTAATTAAAACATATTATTATTAATTAAAAATTTGACTGCCAATACAAATTAAAATAATACGCCTATAATTTCATAACTGTATTCGAACGTTCCTTTTAGTGCAACGCTTGTCAGTTACATATTTATTTTTAATTAATAAAAGTTGATTTCAAAACAATATTTGCAGCCAGTTATTTTTGAGAGCAAAAATCCTTAAAATATTCTAGGGCTTTTTATTGCTTAAATTGATATATTGGCATAGTTTCTTACCTATACGTTCGTAATTAGGACATACAATTAAAAATTTAAAGTTAAAATTTGAGCTATAAGTTTGAACATATTCTTGAAAACATTATTCAACAATTGAACTTTGTTCGTTTGTGCTTATTTTGAAATAAATAATAATCATTAACATTAACAACTTAAATAGAATTAGTCGCAGTTTAGACACAACGACTATTTTTACGAAAGCAGATATTACATACGCTATACACCAAATGGAACAGCAGTTAAATTGTGGTTTTATGTTAACAATAAATCATAGCCGATATTCGCCATCAAATTACCTATTCTAAAACTTTTAATTTCCTGATTATTAGTATCATAAACTACAAAACAGTAAGCTCTAATGAATTAATGGTATTTATAACAAGGGATTCAAGTCGAACAGTAACATTTTAACGTGAATAATGAAGCGGTGTACAAACGGTGTTAATTTCGGATTTAATATATTTTTACATCGCTAAAAGCTGTTAATTTATTGTATAACAAATAGGCAAGTTGACAGCTATGGGGTATGAATGTTATGTTATCATGCCAGTGTTCATAAACGCACTTCCACAAGGAGCATGTCAAATTTGTTTCGATTGAAGTGATAGAGATATTACCTAGCTACATGTAAAGGCAAGGAGCAAGGACGGGTAGAAAGCGTTATTCGTTTACTCTCTTCTGGAAATACAGTTCACGATATTACGTACTGTCTCAGTCTTATATACTTCTTTCTGTAGCTGAGATTTAAAAATAACATTATCATAAGGTAATTCAAAATGTTCACCCATGTGTATGAATATTTAACAAAATGAAAATTTGAGAGATACCGTCAGATAGCGCTATTGTACACTCATTACAAATAATTGCTCGTATTCATGTAAAAATGGCTTCTTCCTGTAAACTACAAAAAAATTAAAGCACCCAATTCATCCGCCAATTATTACGTTTCCAAACACTCATTATATTAATTTCACAATAGGTATACTAATCATGCAAATATTTTCAAACGGCTCCAAGTCCATTTCTTTCGACCCAATCTTGGACATTTTCTAGTGTAACTTACTAGGGAAACTTCACGAAATCGTATTACAAATGGACTCTGCACGAGGGCTAGGTGACCCGCTCGAAAGACCGAGGACGTGTCAATTTAGACATTAACAGAAGTACAAAATTGGTCCATGCGTCGGGTCGGGGCGCGTCAGAGGAAGGTCCGCGCGACGTCGCGCTGGGAGGGCGAGATGCGCCGGCAGAAGTGGAAGCGCGCGCGCGGCGCGGGGGCGCGCGTGCCGCCGGGCGCAGGCGCGGCGGGCGGCTCGGCCGCGGCCACCGAGCCGCTCGCCAGCGAGCCGCATGAGGCGGACTCAGCGAGCGAGCGCGTCGACGGCCGGGAGCGGGGAGCGCTCGTCTCGCCTGCCTCACACTACCTATACCACACAACATTAACATTACTATTTATTAATTTTATCTGCTAACTGACGGTTTTCAGGATTTTTGAAGTTGTTTTGGCGCGTTAGGGAAAAATGGTAAGAGTAAAAATTTACGATGCGCGCGTTCACCGTCACCAAAAACAGACACCATGAAATTAGCTATAGTACAATAATTGTATAATTTTTTTCTCCATTCAGTTCGCGTCATAAAACGTCGGAGCGGTGAAGCGAGTATTTTGCTCTCTCTCCCACTCACGGGCCTTATGGGCGGGCATAGTGATGCGCATTATTGTTGTCGATAAGCTTTATCGATAGTATATGTAATTTTGTCATTATGTGGGATTGTGATAAAAATGAAAAATAAATAGATAAAACAACGTATTTATTAAAATAAGAATAATAATGATTTAAAATAAAATTATATGTACGATATATGTACTAAATTAGCATTGCATTAATTTGTAGGTATTAGGTGGGGGTAATGATGAAAAACAAATTTCATAACAATTGACAAACAATGATCATAACGTAACAATATCGCAGCACCCTTCGTATACCGCACCGCCGCCGTGCACCTGCCTTCGATGACTCATATGTTTTTATCGATAATGGCGTTGCGCCCCCGCAAATACTCACCGCCCTAGCCGGCTTTTATGACCCAAACGGCACGGAGAAAAAAATTATACTATAGGCAGCTCGTACATGACCAGTTTGCTTCCAAGTAGACAAATTGTAATATATACTTGTTTTGTGTGTGTGTATATGTGTGTGTGTACCTACATACATATATATCCCAGTCACCCAAACAGACACGCCCTTCTAAAAAAAAATATACTAATGGATATTTTGCGTGTTTCTGATTTTAATGAGTTACTAATATCGTTTTTTGATACTCTTGTGGCGTAAAATAGGGATCTGAATAGAAACATAGTCACACTTTTTGCGAAATTGCTATTTTGTAAACACAATTTTTTTTTGTTATGGTAAGCGATGTAGAACTTAGGTAGAGATGGAACTCAGCTTCCCGCTTAACAGCGAGATTTACTAATCATATGCCAGTTATTTATAATCGATATGCTAAAAGGGCATATCGTCTGCTGGAATCTTATACTTCAATGTAATCTATGGCTTAGTAAGTGATCGACATATAATAAAATACTACAAAATTGCATTAACTTTAATGGTAAAAGAAACGTAACATCACGCCTATAATCGTTGAAGAGGCAGGCAGACTATGGAATGGTATGACGTCACACTATGGAATAGATTGTGAGCCTACTGCCATGCGTAGTTCGACTACTAGAAATTTTAAGATAGAAAAACCAAGTATTACCCGACCTGGGGAACGAACCAGGACCTCTTGATGAGTAGTCGCATTGTCATCAGTCGACCAACGATACAGTTTATTTATAAAAATATAAAATAAAAAAAATGAAATGTAGATAATCAGTTTCAATTTTAGAACATCTTTACGGGATGATCTGATAGCGACATTGTTAAAACACTGTAATGCAACAAATTAAGGGGCACAACCAGTCTGACAACCTAAAAAAGATTTTTGGGATATAAAAAAAAACTACTGTATCGAATGTTTTGAAATTTTAACGATATATTTATACATATTTTAAGAATAATAATAAAATTTTTGAAGAAAAATATTAAATTTTTTCTGAGTCACGTGATCTCCGACGACGCTAAACAAAAGGTCCTCCACTACTGGAGTGATTCCGGCCTCCTCTGTGGATGAAATCTGAAAAAAAATCTCGTTAAACTAGAAGATATTGTCCTACAATGACCTACGGCCAAAAATAAATAAAAAATTGACAAAATGGCGGCGTTTTGAAAAAAAAATTAAGATTTTTACACAAAATTTTGGACGTTATTTTGGCCTATAAAAGTTCGATTTTTTACCAAATCAAAAAACTGGTAAGTCATTGTATGGAGAACTATGTATATACAGAACATGCAGAAAAAAATCGGTAGCGATCGGATCATTTCTCTCCGAGTAATCACTAGCAAATTTGAAAAATGCTGTTTCGAGAAAATCGCATTTAAAGATAAAATGATCGTTTTCACTGTTATAAATGGATTAAAATCATACTTACAGCTAATCAGCTTATACAAGCCCATATAATTCACCTTCCTCTTATTCAAAAACTGCTTCTTGAGTTGAAGAAGTTCTTCTTCTTCTTATTAAAGAATTTGAATGCTAAATCCATTAATCCGCAAAAAAGATTTGTCCCGTTTATTCCGACGCCTAAAAGTCGCATCACAGCCACAAAACGTCTATTTATCTCAAATGCGTTATCAATCCTTGGTCCAGAATTGATGTACGAATTACCACATTCACAAATGACAGCTATTTTAAACCTTAGGCCTCTTGGACTTGCTTGCTTAACAGTTATTTCTTTTTGACAAGTTTTGCACACAACTAAATTGCTAATTGCACTAAAAACTGAGATAAACTGTAAAATACAGTATCCATGAGATGGGTCAATCAGAACATTATCGTCATTATTCTGTAATAGTTTCTCTGCGGACGCACTGGTATTCGCAGTAGATTGCTCAAATGTCTGTCGGTTTCCGGTAAACTTGCGTTTTTTTGGTGTTGGTCGATATTTGGGAACACCATGAGTTCCTTTTTTACTTGAATACGGAGAGTGTTTACGCATTTTCAGTAAAATAAAACGTTCTAACTTATGAAGTGCACGTTACAACGGTTACAATAAAACTA